>PVLA01000829.1:366679-447225 GCA_004027455.1 Hydrochoerus hydrochaeris | reverse complement strand
TTTTTTTTTTACTGTAACAGATATTCACCAAGACATATTTGTTGTAATAAAATATATACAATACTGTTGTATTGTTCATAGAATATCAAATATTTGCAATTTATAAGGTAAAACATTGGAAGTACTCAAATGAGGAATCAAAGCAGAGAAGGCCCTGGATGACATAGATAAAGTAAGGTTTTTTTCTTTTTCTTTTCTTTTTTTTTGTTTTTTTGAGACAGGGTCTCTATGTAGTTCAGGCTGGCCTTGCACTCACTTTGTAGCCCAAACTGGTCTGGAACTCACAAGGATCCTCCTGCCTCAGCCTCCCGAGTGCTGGGATTACAGGCATGAGCCGCCATGCCCATCTTATAAAGTAAGGTTTTAATGGAGATTGATTGTGAACCTGACCTAGGCTGAGCAGAGCAAGTGAGGAAGCCACTCATAACATGGAGGTGGTGTGTGTGTCTGTGAAACATACACTTTTTAAGCTTTTAAAATTTTGAGACAAACCAGACGTGGTGGTGCACAGTTACAATCCCAGCACTAAGGAGGCAGGAGAATCACTGTGGATTCCAGGCCAGCCTGGGCTACACAGAGAGTTGAAGGCCAGCCTGAAGCATATAGTGAAACCCTGTCTCAAAAAAGACCAAAAAAGTAAATAAATAAAAAAACTAAAATAAAGTTTTGAGACAAAGTCATGTTAAGTTATTCAAGGTGGTTTGAACTTGTAATCCTCCTGCCTCAGCCTCCTGAACAGCTAGGATTTCAGACATACATCACCACACCTTACCCAGGAGAGGCTTTTGATTTGGTTATTAAATGCCAAACACATATGGTATAATAAATGTGGTAAATAAATTAACAAACAACTTTTTGTTTGATTTAATAGTTTCTTCCAATGTTCTTTTTCTGGATACCATATCGCTCAGACATTGATCACTCTGGAATATTTCATTTTCCTCTACTATTGTCTGTTGTTTTTAGCTTTTGATTTCTTTCATTTTAGACTTTTTGTTCATTGCGTGATCTTGTTTGTTCTGTTCCTCATGTTGGCTTTGCTTCCTTTGGGTTAACTGTTGATGCTGGAAGCTTTAATCAAATATCTGATAAGTTTTGGTTATCTGTTTATATTTTAAATAATTTGCTGTATTAATTTTCCCTAGAGGTACATTGGGCATACTAATTAATTTGTTTGAATATATTTTATATTTGCATTATTGAATCTTACCAGATTCTCTGCCCACCTGTGTTTGATGATGAGGCAGGAGGTGCGGGGTTCCCACGCACGGGAGCACTGGCTCCCCAGCCCCAGCCCACTGCTCACAAGGTTCTCAGGCTGCTGCTTCTTGGTCCCCACCACTCAGGATGCCTCGGTCTTAGCTTTCTTTGCTTAGCAAAGTCAGTTATAATTCTTCCATCTGTTTCATAATTTTCAAAGCTTTGTGGCTTTCTTGGTTTAATGAGGTTCATTTCCTATGGGTATTCTTGGGGTACAAACCATTTTTTTGTGTGTAAAATTTCGGGAAAAAAAAGAAGAGACAAACACATTTAATTTACCATATTTAACTGGAAGTTCCTTTTTTTTTTGCAATCTGACTCATGGACAAGAAGATACCTTTTACGCCTCAGAAATATTAAGTTAATTACAGCGTGTTGTTGTTGCCTGGCCACTATTGTTTTCCTCCTTCCTGTGGTAAAACCACTTACCTCACTGCTTTGGGCACACTGCCTTCCCCCAGTCTGTGTGGCTGTGGTTCTGTGGGGCTGCCACTCGCTAGCCCTCAGCCCTTGGAGCACAGAGTAGGCGAGAAGAGATTAACTTGGACCACGGAGGCGAATGTAGCCGAGGTGCGGACGCTGATGGATTTTCTCAAAGGAACAACAACCTCAGAGGAACAATCTATAATTGTCAGTCTGGGTCCTTTGTTGGATGTAATGGAAACCAACTCTGATTAGTTTCATCAGAAAAAAGATTTATAGGGAACACATCAGGTAACTTAGGGAAGTTGTGAGAAAGTTGTAGAAAATAGTTACCAAGTATATCAGTGTCCTACTAGCATGGTAACAAATTACCGTGAATGTGGCTGAAAACAACACACATTAATTTTCTTGTAGTTCTGGATGATGGAAGTATGAACTCTAGGTCGGTTCCTTTTGGAGGCTTAAGAGAAGAATTGATTTCTTTGCTTTTTCCACTTCTGCCTGCTTTGGTTTGGATCTTAAATGTCCCTGAAAGATGCTTGTGTTGAAGACTAACGAAGTTTCAAGAGGCCGCAGAAACTTTAGGAGGTGCACTGAGTGAAGGAGGTGAGGTCACGGGGGCCTGGAAGGGGTACAGGCCAGTCTCTGCCACACCATTCCTGGCCACCAAGAGCTGAGTGGTTTCTTCTGTCCTGTGCTCCTCGCCATGATGCATAAGGCAACAGGACCGAAGGACCATGGACTGCAGTCTTTTTTTTTTTTTAAATTTTAAAGAGGGTAAAAGAAAACATAACAAAAGGAACAAAGCAGATTAGAAGAAAACAATGTAAGTGACCCAGATTTCAAAGCAAGACAACAAGAGATCAACAGTGGCTACCATAGTGTCTCTTGTTTTCTTCTAAATAGTTGTCTGTATCTTCACACACAATGAATTTACCCCCCCAAAAAAAAAATAGAATAAAGCTGATCAACAGAATAATGAAGGCAGTACAGGCCTTCAAAACCAGACAATAGGAAAATCAACAATGGCTACTGTAATGTCTCTTGTTCTCTAAAAAGTAGCTGTCCATACCTTCATGTATATTGAAATTAAATTATACAAAGCAGACTAAAGCCACTCTAAACAAAGAATAAAAGCATTACTGGATTTCACAGCATAACGACAGGAAATCAGCAATGGATACCATAATGTCACTTTTTCTTCAAAGTAGCTGTTCATTTCATCATGCATAATATAATCGATTATCATAAACTGTTTAGGAGAAGTTCTAGGAATGTATAAGTCTCTACATGTATACCTATCCTTTCTGCATTAGAGGGAAAAATAAAACAAAACAAATTACAAGAAAAACAAGAAACAAAAAATATAAATAAGCAATAGCAAAGAGCCCAAAATAATGATGATATGGGCCTTCAAAACAAGGCGGTAGGAACATAGCTAAGGTTGTTATTTTGCATAGTAAACTTCAAAAGGATTCCTCAGATCACCAGACACAAACATGCAAAATTGATCCAATTCTATGAATGTTAACTGTTTGGTTCCAAGAACTGATAGAAATTATAGCACAATCATCTCAGTTATCTTAAGTGTATTTATGCAAATTTAGCTATTTTTTCTTTCCCTTTCCTTTTTTTCCTTCTTGTCCATGAGATATTAGCTTTTACCCTTTGAGCAGAGTCTTTCCCTTTCACAGTATTTATTGAGGATTTTGTATCTTAAGTACTCACCATTTCTTATACCAGGGAGACAATAAGGTATTTACACATGTAAGTTTGATTTATTTCACTGATGAGTATGGACTCAAGTTGCATCCATTTACCTATAAAAATCTCAATGTGATCCTTCTTTATTATAGCTGAGTAGTACTCCATTGTATAAAAGTACCACTTCTTTTTTATCCATTCCTCAGTTGGGCATTTAGGTTTTTTCCAAGATTTGGCTATTACAAATTGTGCTGCTATAAACATGGGTGCACATTTTTCATTGTAGTATGATGTTTTCAGTTCTGGGAATATGCCTATGAGTGGAATAGCTGGGTCAAATGGGACTTCCAATCCCAGCTTTTTGAGGAATCTCCAGACTGACCACAGTGGTTACACCAGTCTACACTCCCACCAACAGTGCAGAAGGGTTCCTTTTTCCCCACAGCCTCTCCAGCATTTGTTGTTTATAGTTTTCTTGATCCTGGCTGTTCTTTCCGGAGTGAGATGGAGTCCCAGTGTGGTTTTACTTTGCATTTTTATAATGACCAATGATGCTGAACACTTTTACATGTACTTATTCATGTATTTATTTGCCTTTTGTATTTCTTTATCTGAGAACTGTGTATTCATCTCAGATGCCCACTTTTGGACTGGGCCTTTAAATTTTGGGGGTCTGATTATTTATAATTCTTTATATGTTCTAGACAGAAGTCCTTTGTCTGAAGGACAGTAGACTAAGATTTTTTCAAGATTCATGGGTTTCTTTTTTATTCTGTTGGAGATTTCTTTTGACATGCAAAAACTTTTTAATAAGACGAGATCCCAGTTATTGTTTCTGGGAAGTATTTCCTATGTGGTTTGATTTTTGTTCATGAATTCTCTGTCTACCCCTGTGTCTCCAAGATTTCTACCTACTTTGTCTTCCAGCAGATTTAGTGTTTCTGTTTTTTTTTGTTTGTTTGTTTTGTTTTTGGTACTGGGGATCAAATTCATGACTGTGTGCTTGCAAAACAGGCGCTTAGGCTGCTGAGCTAAATCCCCAGCCCTAGTGTTTCTGTTTTAACATTTAGATCTTGGATCCATCTTGACTTTAGTTTAGTACATGGTGATAGGCATGGGTCTAGTTTTAGTTTTCAGCATAGGGAGAGCCAGTTTTTCCAGCACCACTTATTAAAGGGGTATCTTTCTTCCAGTGAATGTTTTTGGCCCTTTTGTCAAAGATAAGGTGGCTGAGTGTGTTTGTAGTTGTGGTTGTATCTTCTAATATATTCTATTGATCTTCAGGTGTGTTTTTATTCCAGTATCATGATTTTATTACAGTAGCTTTGTAGTATAACTTCAAGTCAGGGATTGTGATGCCTCCTGCCTTGCCTTTGTTGCCCAGAATTGTCTTTGCTATTCTAGGTTTTTTCTAGTTCCAGATGAATTTTAGGAATGATTTCTCTAGATCTGTGAGGTATGCTAGTGGTATTTTGATTTGGATTGCATTAAATCTGTATAAGAATTTTTGGAGAATGGCTATTTTCTTTTTCTTTTTTTTTAATTTTTTTATCTTTTTATTTTTATGGTACTGAGGATTGAACTCACAACCATGCGCTTGCAAGGCAGGTGCTTATGCTGCTGAGCTAAATCCCCAACCCCTGAGAATGGCTATTTTCATAATGTTTGCTCTTCCTATCCATGAACAAGGAATATCTTTCAATTTTCTGAGGTCCTCTTCAATTTCTTTTTTCAGGAAATTATAATTTTCCCTGAATAGATCTTGATTTCTTTTGTTAGATTAATTCCTAAGTATTTCAATTTTTTGGATGCTATTGTGAAGGATGTGGCTTTTCTTATTTCTCTCAGTGATTTGTTGCTATTGATTTTTGAGTGTTGACTTTGTATCTAGCTACATCACTGAATTTATTTATTATACCTATGACTCTTTCAATGGAGTTTGGAGGGTCGTAGGAGTATCATGTCATCTGCAAATAATGATAATTTAACTTCTTCTTTTCCAACCCTTCTCTTTTTATTTCTCTCTCATGCCTAACTGCTCTGGCTAGTATATTTCTCTCTCCAGTGCTATATTGAATAGGAGTGGTGATAATGGACATCCTTGTCTTGTTCCTGAGTTTAGAGTCAAAGCTTTCAGTTTTTAGCCATTTAATATCATGCTAGCTGTTGGTTTGTCATAGATGGCTTTTATCAGATTGAGGTAAAGACCGTCTATTCTGATTTTTTGTAGGGTTCTCATCATGAATGAGTGTTGGACCTTATCAAAAGCTTTTTCTGTATCTACTGAGATGATCATATGATTCTTATCTTTGGCTCTATTGATATGGAGGGTAACATTTATTGATTTGCATGTGTTGAACTGTCCCTGCATTCCTGGGATGAATCCCCCTTGTTCATGGTGTACAATCTTCTTGATGATTTGCTGCATTTTGTTTGCCAATATTTTACTGAGAATTTTTGCATCTATGTTCATTAGGGAGATTGGCCTGTAATTCTCTTTTGTGGTTGGGTCTTTCTCTGGTTTTGGTATTAGAATAATGCTTGTTTCCAGGTATGTGTTAGGAACAATTTCTTCCCTTTCAATTTCATTGAAGAGTTTGAGAAATGTTGGCATTAAGTCTTCCTTGAATTTCTTGTAAAATTCTGCAGTGAATACATCAGGACCTGGGCTTTTCTTTGTTGGTAAGGTTTTAATTACATTTTCAATTTCATTAATTGAAATTGAGGTATTCAGCAGTTTTACATCTTCTTGATCCAGCTTTGGTAGTTCATATGTTTCTAGGAATCTGTCCATTTCTTCTGTGTCATCAAAGCTGTGAGAGTAGAGTTTTTTGAAGCAGATATTGATGGTCTTCTGTATTTCCAAAGAGTGTAGTGATTTCACCATTTTCATTCCTTATTGCCTGAATTTGAGGTTTTTTTCCTTTTTAAATAAGGTTGACTAGGGCCTTATCAATTTTATTTATTCTTTCAAAGAACCAACTCTTTGATTCATTGATTCTTTGTATTGTTTTCTTATTTTGTTTTTGCTATTGCATTGATTCATGCTCTGAACTTTGTAATTTCCTCCCTTCTTTTGGCTTTGGGCTTGACTTGATCTTCTTTTTTTAGATGTTTGAGGTATAGCATCAGGTTGTTTATTTGTGTTTATTCTGTTTTCCTGATGTGAGAATTCACTGCAATAAATTTTCCTCTGAGGACTGCTTTCATTATATCCCACAGAGTCCAGTAAATTGTATTTGTATTTTTGTTTGCTTGTAGATATTGTTTAATTTCTTCTTTAATTTCCTCTGTGACCCACTGATTGCTCAGGAGTGTATTATTTAATTTCCCTGTGTTTGTGGAGTTTTTGCAGTTTCTTTTGTCATTAATTTCTGGTTTCATGGTGCTATGATATGATAACATGTTTGGGATAATTTCAATTCTTTTGTATTTACTTAAGCATGTTCTTTGGGCTAGTATATGGCTTATTTTAGAGACTGAACCATGTGCTGTTGAGAGGAATGTATATTCTGATGTTGTTGAGTGGAACAATGTGTACACGTCCACTAAGTCCATTTGTTCACATGTGTGATTGATTTCTGTTATTTCTTTGCTGATTTTCTGCCTAGTTGATCTGTCTCTTTTGTCAATGGGGTATTAAAGTCTCCCATTATATTTGTATTATTATTTGATTTTTCATTTCTGTTAATATTTGTTTTGTATAGCTGGGTGCTCCCAAATTTGGTGCATGTATATTTAAGATTGTTATCTCTTCCTCTTGAAGTTTTCCCCTAACTAGAATGTAGTGACCCTCTTTATCTCTTTGGATCATTTATATTTTGAAGTTACATTTTCTGCAAACAAAATAGCTACCCCTGCTTTTTGGGGGATTTCCTATTTCATGAAGTATTGCTTTCATCCTTTAACTTTCAATCTATGAGTTTCCTTTTGAGTTAGATGCATTTCCTGTATATAGCATATGGTTGGATGTTGGACTTTGTTTCTTGGTCCATTCTGTCAATCTGTTTCTTTTAATTGATGAATTGAGGCCATTTACATTAATGGTTATACATGATATATATTGGTTTGTTTTTGACATATTATATTTCTGCTGTTGGTTCTTTACATTTCCCTCCTATTTGTTTGCCTTGCTTGGTGCTTTTTTCCTATATCTATCTAGAATGTCAGTATTCTTTGCAGGATTGAATTGGTGGTCATGAAGTTCTTCAGCTGTTCTTTGTCATGGAAATATCTTATTTGTCCATCAATTTTGAAGGACAGTTTTGTAGGTACATCAGTCTGGGTTGGAAGTCATTTTCCTTTAGGATCTGAAATACTTCACTCCATGCTCTCCTTGACATCATTGTTTGCATTGAGAAGTCTACTATGATTCTGATAGCCTTTCCTTTATAGGTGATCTGTCTTTTCTCTCTCACAGTTTTTAATATTCTGGTCTTACGTTGAATTTCTGGGATGTTGATTATTATATGTCTGATGTGGTTTTATTTTGGTTATGGCTATTTGAAGTGCTATATGCTTCACTTATCTGTATGTCAGTTTCCATTCTCACATTTGGGAAATTTTCAGCTATTACTTCTGTAAGTAGTTTTTTGACATCATTTATGTTGTCACCTTTTTTGTTTATACCTGTCAATTTTATGTTGTTTTTCTTTGCATCACCTTGCAGATGTTGAATTGTTATTTCCCGGTTCTTTGTTATTTTGAAAAGATCTTTTCTTTCCTGTTCACTAACTGCAGTCTTGTTTTTAAGGTTTGACAATGTATCTTTCACTTTCATTGAGGTGGTTTTTCCCACTTTTGATGGAATGTGTGATTTCCTGGATATTTCTTTGAATGTGTTTCATGCATTTTGTTTGTTTCTTATATTGTTTGTTGAAGGTTTCCATCTTTTCTCAGTGTTCCTCGAATTTTTAAATTTTGTCTTCTTTAGATGTGTTCAGAATTTCTTTCATTACATTTATCATTTCTTCTTTTATCTGAGAGATTTTTTTCTGATCTGAGTTCTTTTATAGCTTCCCAGAGTTGTTTCTTTACTTCAGTCAATATCATTTCAGGAGTTTCAGGTGTATGGCTTACATTTTCTTCTATGTCCATGTCTCCTAGGCTTGCTTGGGATGGGCTAGATGTTTGAAATTGCATTTTGTGCTTTTGTTTTGTCATTTTCTTATATTCCCTTGTGGAAGCTGAAGGCAAGGTCTCAGTTGTTTCTTGGGTTGAGAGTATCTATCCCTACTGCAGGGAGTTTCCCCAGCTAAGTGGAGGTTGTTAGACAGGTCTTGCCAGGTGGCTCCCAGCCACTCGCGTCAATGGGTCCAGAGGGTCCTCTGGGTCCTCTGGTGTTGGGGGATGCTGGATGGAGCCCTACCAGTCTCTGAGTGATGTGCCACAGCTGCAAGGCTGGATAGAGTTCACTGCGCACAATTTTGGCTCATGGCAGAGCACATGTGGCTCTGGGGCACTTGGAGGTCACTGGCTGGGGCCCAAATAGGCACGGAGGGACCTTCCTCTGGTGATGGTGGATGCTGGGAGGGGCCATACGAGGCTCCAAGTGATGCGCAGAGGCTGCACCATGGAATGGAGATTACTATACGCACTTTCGACTCATGATGCTGTTGCAGGTGGCTCTGGGGCCACTCGGGGTCACTGGGAGGGACCAAACTAGGCCCAGGGAGACCTTCCTGGGGGTCCTCTGGTGATGGGAGACACTGGGCCAGACCCTACCAAGCTCTGAGCGGTGCACCGAGGCCGCACTTAGAATGGAGATCGCTGCACAGGCTTTTGGCTCAAGAGGCAGAGCACAGGCAGCTCCAGGTCACTTGCAGTTCACTGGGCAGGGCTCATCTAAGCCTGGAGGGACTTCCCCAGGGTCCTCAAGTGATGGAGACACTGGCAGGGCTCTACAGGCTCCCAGTGACATGCTGAGGTTGCCCCAAGGGATGGAGGTCACTGTGCCCACTTTTGGCCTGCTTGAAGTTTTCAAACTATGAGCCAAAATAAATCTTCCTCCTGTAAATTGATTGAATCACTTTTGCTGCAATGATGGAGCTCTGACACACTGCTCTCCTTTGCTTCTCTCTAGCCTCTTACTTTCTTGGACATAATTCTCTCTCTCTAATCTCCTGCCTTTCTAAGGATGCTTACTAAAATTACTTTAGGTCTGCCTGGATCATCTCAGGTAATCCTCCTACCTCAAAAACATTAATTCAATCAATATCTTCAAAGTCCATTTTACCGTGTGAAGCACTGTGTTCACGGTTTCCAGGGATTAGGATGTAAGTATTTTGGGGAGCCATTCTTCAGCCTACCACACTGAAGACAGCAGGACACAGTCCTCACCACCTCGTGTTGTAAGCGTGGAATGTGTACAACCATGCCATCACGGACACCAGCTTCTGCTCCCAGCTTCACCTTCTTTAGGATGTGACTGCAGTCCTCAGGTCTAAGGTGGCAACGGAATCCAAGACAGGATGAGGAAGATGACACTTTCCTCACTGGGCAGAGTTATACCAGCTCTATCTGCTCTGCCCTTATCCCAGGCTCAGTGTGTGTGAGAAAGAGAATTAAAATTCTATCTTGTTTAAGCCACTGTTCTTTTGGGTTTCCTTTTCTATTTGCTGTAATTTAAACCTAGATGATGCCCTGAGGATGGCTTGTTCAGCTATTCTTTTGGTCGGTCAAGCTGCCCCAGTATCCTTCCCACAAACTCATTTTTTTTTTAAGTTAGAAGTCTGTTTCTCAGGCTGCCACAAAGAATTTTACTAATCAAAACAAGGTTTAGAATGTCAATGTCATGATACCATGATAGTCAGAAAACTGATGACTGAATCATCCAGGCCAGCAATTCTCAACAGAAGTGACATTATATACCCTATGGCAATCTGGAAACTTGAAGACCCATTTTGGTTTGTTAAAATGGTTGGAGTACACAATGGCATTTAATGAAAAAGGGCCAGAGATACTGGATGTTTTTCAGTTTGTAATATTGCATCAAAAACTTGTTCTGTGGCTTAAGATTTTTGTTGTTGTCATTTTTGTAAGGGGATTAAGCCTACTATGCTAATATTCAAGCACTGACCTATAGTTCTAGAACATTAAAATGTGTGTGTGACAGGGTCTTGCTTTGAACTCCAAGGCAGGGTGGCCTTGAACTCACTATGTAGCCCACCTTAGCCTCAGGCACTCAGTAATTCTCTTGCTTCAGCCTCTGAGTGCTGGGATTACAGCTATGTGGCACCATAGTCACTTTAAAATTTTATTTTGAAACAGGGCCTTGCTAAATTGTCCAGGTTGGTCTTGAATTTGGAGGCTTCTGCCTCCCAAGTGGCTGGGATTAGTTGTATGCCACAATATTTAGCTTGAATAAGACTTTTCAATGTTTCGGAGGACTTTCAGGCAGGTATAAAACTTATTATCTCTGCCTTAACTTAGCTCTACTTTTAAATAAAGCATTAGATATTTTCATATATTTTTAAAATTGGAAATTTTCTAGTATCATACAGGTCAAAGGAAGGTTGGCTGTTGTTTACTGGTGAACTTTCTAAGTGTTCATAATTTTGGTGTGTGTGTGTGTGTGTGTGTGTGTGTTCACTGCTTGAAATCTCATGTCTTGGAAGGTGTTACTGCTCATGGCATCTGAGTCTCCGTCACGACTTGCTATGCTGTGCCTTCAAGGATGCTGCATTCGCAGTGTTTCTATCTGTGTGTGGGCTGCTGGGTGCCTAAGACTATGCTGAAAAAATTTGGTTTGCTTTTTTGACACAGAGTCTCGCTCTGTAGTTTAGGCTGAACTTGAACTAACCGTGTGGCCCAAACTGGCTTCAGAGCTGCAGTGGTCCTCCTGCCGTGGCTTGCCAGGTGCTGGGATGACCAGCATGCACAGCCACGCCCACTTGTGATGTGTGTTTATCCTGTGTGTTACTTATTCTTTACATATTTACATTTGTGTATTGGTTTAAGAATGCTTTGTGTAGTTACATTACTTACGAGTTCCATTTCAGGATAGGAAAGGAGATATTGCAAAATATGTTATGAAAATGGAGCATTGGCCTGATAGAGCTGTGGACTGTAGATGGAAGGACAATCCACATGGCTAGGGGGAGAAACACTGGGGAGTGGTGAATGTGTGTCCCATGGGTGGGCAGAACCCTCTGGACCAGAGTGGAGCTGGACTTGATCGCACTTGGCCTTGCTCAGAGGTCTCTCTAAATGCTATTCTAAATTACCTTGACTCTGACCTAATCATGGATTAGACTGTCTTTGTTGGGTGAATTCTTTGTGTCTGATCTAAAACATCAGCCTTTTCTGTTGAGCTTCCATCTTATTCCCAATGTGACACTGGAAATCAATATTTTTAGGTGCTGATACCAGATAAACCTATACAGAGAAAGTAAATCTTGTGCTACTTTTACTTCCTGTACAAGATATCATTAGCATATTTTCTATATGAATAGCGACTGTCATGTACCACATGCCATTCACCATATGGCATTATGTCTGTTTCAAGGCATATTTTAACATAGCACAGAGGCAAAGAGGTTTAGATTGAAACGCTTATTGTACATTGTGGTTTAGACTTTCTGGTTATCATGAAGCCTAAGTTAGCTTTTTACCTATATACTGTGGAACGAGCTCTCAATAAACTAAACAGAACAGTTAACTGTGCAAGAAGAGCTTTGGATTTAGCAACTTACTAAGATCTTGTCTCAAAATAAAAAACAGCTGGGAATAGAGCTCAGTGTGAAGTGTGTGGGTTCAATCTCTAGCACTACAGGACAGAAATAGAGAGGAAGGGTTTACTCAATTTAAGCAGCTTCCCAGAGACCTTGTAATTGAATGACATTTTATTTTATTATTTGTTTTTGCAGTATGGGGATTGAACCCAGGGACTGCCTACCACTGAATTATACTCCAGCCCTTTTTATTTTATTTTGAAAGTGGGTCTCCCTGAGTTCCCCAGGCTGGCCCCAAATTTAGGATTCGCCTGTCTCAGCCTCCTTAGTAGCTGAGATTACAGGTATGTGCCACCACACCAAACTGAAGGCCATTTTGATGGGTGGACAAAAAGAAAACAGAAATAACCTGGTTGTCAAGGAAACAGAAAAACACTTTTCTTTGTTCTAACTATCAAAGACCTCAAAATTATACTATCTTTAAAAACTACCAAATGGTGCAACCATCATTATAAGTCACAAATTATGACAAAATCATAAATTTTTTTCAATAGAGTCACACTATGTTTCCGACCTGGCCTCAAAGTTGTGATAATCCTCCCTCTTGGCCTCTTGAGTAATTGGGAATACAGGTGTATGTCACTACACCTGCCAGAATTGAAATATTTAGGAGTGGTAGAGAGCTCATCTAGCACAATGAGTTCAATCCTTAGTACAAAAAAACAAAACAAAGGAAAAAACAAGCAAAAAACTATTTAAAGTGTAGTCTCCCATATCACACATATCTTTATTAATTCAAGAAATTTTGATTGAGTCCTTTCTCTGTACCAGTTATTATGCTGATTCTTAGGGAAACAATGGTAAGACAAGAGAGATGCAAATAGCAAGAAAACAAAGAGATAGAAAGAGTGGGGAGCTGGGCATAGTGGTGCACATCTATAATCCTACCACTGGGGAGGCTGAGACAGGAGGATCACTAGGAGTTCAAGGCTAGTGTGGGCTACACAGTGAGTTCAAGTCCAGTTTAAACTACATGGTGAGACCCTGTCTCAAAAAAAAACAACCCCAAAAAACAAACAAACAAAAAATGGAGGGAGGAGAGAAAGGAGAGGAAAAGGTAGTGAAAATAATTAAGCTATGTTATATACAGTATATACATATCCATGTACAAGATTTCCATGACAAATGTAATCATTATTTACTGCAAATATGTACTAATAAACTTTTTAAAAAGGACAAATGCAATCCTTGACCTCAGAGAATTTAAAATCTACTAATAGAAAATAATTTTAGAGCTGGATATAGTGTCACGGGCCTGGAATCCCAGTTACTCAGGAAGCTAAAGCAGGAGGATTGTAAATACAAGGTCAGCCTGGGAGACATTTATGATTATAAAGTTAATGAAAGAATTCAGCACTATTAAGGAAAAGGACTTCAAACGAAGAACACTGGCAACCCTGGATTCGTTTCCAATGCACCTTCCATGTCTACCCTGGTCTTTCCCTACTCTGCTCCATCTCTTGGTCACAGGCTGGGTTTGCCAGTGAAAGATGCAGGAGATGGAGTGTAGAGCCAGCATGATTAGAGTACTCTTGCCCCCTCCCTGCCAGGACATAGACTGAGTTCTTTGCTAACGCCCATTGCTACTTTCTCTGGATCCATGAACATCTCCTTTCTCCCAGAGGTGAGGGCGGTGAAAGCTTCCTGTGCTGCTTGCTCATGGCCCTTCACCTCTGCTGCCTGGGTTCTTTAACAGTTCTTGCACCTAGAAAATGATCCTGTCCTTGCGTTCCCCTGGACACACCATCCTTTTCTGGCAGTACACCAACACTTTGTAGCCGAGAGGAGAGTGGGGTTTGGAAGGTGACAGGAGCACTGGAGTCAGAGGAAGGAGCCCAGTAAGGAGGTGTTTGAAGGAAGGATAATGTGGTTGGAGTGTAGAGGGGGAGGGGGCGATATAAATGCTAAGAGTTGGGGATGGGTTAGGGCAAAGGGCCAAGTCATAGACCATGTATAGTATAAAATCCTTCCTTCTTTCCTTCCTTCATTCTCTCTCCCATTCTCCTCTTCCTTTTGTCTCTTCTTTTTTTCCATTTGAGGGGCTCAGCATTTGAAGCACCTCTTATTTGGGAAACTCCCTACTGTATCAGTCTTGGTGGGAGGACAACTGGCCTCTTACAGAAGCTCTGCGCCCCTGACCTACCCTCAGCCCATCAGGTGGGCCCACCCTATCTTCCGATCAGGAAGAGGAAGTACAGTAGCCAGAAACTCTACTCTTGGCAGGTGAGGCAGTGGCTCCAGTTGTGGTTTCAAGGGAATGGGCAGTGCATGTTGTGGCGTCTAATTCTTCAGCTTGGCCTCTGCCTTCTCATTAAGCTATAGCTTTAGTCCTTTTCTGAGACAAGGTCTCAGTAGGCTGCATAGGCTGGGTTCCAGGGTGTGGTCCTTCTGCCTCCTCTGTGCTGACTACATGCATGTGCACCATGCCTAATTTATAAATTATTTTCTAGTCAAAATCAATTTCTTCTTAGTGGAAATATCTTTTTAATACTGTTCTTTACTTTTTAAATAATCCAGAATCAGTTTCTGTTTTAATTACAAAGAACCCTAATAACTAAGTACACTGTAGTAACTAAGAACACGATGCCTTTTATAGACCACTGAAGGCTTTTAAGCTGCAGGAAAATAGTGGTGGCAGAAAACGACAATGTGTGTGTTTTGGAGAGATGTCTCTGATTACATGGAGGAGGGAGATTAAATGCATGGAGACCAGGCGATAGATGATGTTGGCTTAGCTCAGGTGTCGCAGTGGAGACAGAGAGAAGTTCATGGACTTAAGGGTTATTTAACAAGTGAAACAGAAATTACCAAATGTGGGCAGGTTAAAGAAAAGTGAGACATCAAGGTTAGTCAGCAAGGTTAGTCCTCACATCCTTCAACTGGGTGCTGACTACATGAAGCCCTGTTGCTTGTTCAAACCCTTGATTATTACAAAGGACTTAATGGCTGATTGAGATGATTTTTTCATTCTTCTATACTTTTATATACACACTTAAACTTGTTGAAATCAGATGACAATTTGCATATAACTTTTCATCGGGTCAGACTCTGAATTCAGACCATGTTTCGGAGCTTGGCTGTCACTGATGAGGAAAGCCCAATAGGTCTCTGAGTCACACTGTGAAGCAGTGTTCAGTACTTAGGATTTATCTGAAGTGTTCAGTTCAACGCATCCTCAGACTGGTGTGAGTAGGAGGAAAGCCACGTTAGAGAAGCCAGAATTGGGCTGCCATCTGTCATGCATTTCGGTTTGCTCCTTACACACAACTGGTGATAAAACATTTAACAGGCTGTAGCTGGAATGTGGTATGCGGCATTTCCATTCATAAGAAAACTGTAGCTTTTGGTTTTTTGTTAAAGACATTGTTTAAATGGCCTCCTTTGAATGAATTATTGCCTAATATACATTTTTCATCAGCACATACACCAGGACCTAGTATCAGGAAAATGTAAAGCTGATATTTGCTGTTTACTAGTGTTCAGCCTCCTCAGTGTTAATCAACCATGTTTAGAACCTCTTCCAAATATGACATATTAAAGACTTTCACCAACCTGAGTATTGACATTTCCATTTATTCTGTATTTATTTTGTACCAATTACTCTGCTGATCACTAATACATTCATTTATATAAATACCATACATTATCCATCCAGTACCCATACACCATATGTTTATTTAACTCTTACTATAGTCACCATGAAATTGGTATTACTGACCCTACTTTACACATAAAGAAAGTGAGATCTACATTAAGAATCATTTGAAAGCAGATTCATGTTACTAGGCCTCTACCAAACCATAGTGTCCTAAATCATCAGACTTGTTTGAATTCTCTCAACTGCTATCAATCTGTGATGTCATACTGCAATATTTTGAAATTTAAGGCCACTCATTTAATGGAGATAAAAGCATAGACAAATAAATGAAAAAGTAGGATTAAGAGTTAAAGAAATAGTTAAAGGAATTTTAAAAATTTAAATGACTTCAGGAAGTTGTCAGGATCTCTCATCAGTCCAGAAAAGAGCCAAACGTTCTTCAATAGATTTCATCTTTTAACTCCTACATTATAAATTAGGATTGGAACTTGGCTTAGAAGTTTCTTTAAACAGACTAGTTCCATTTCAGTAAAGGAAAAAGCGAGACCCGAAATCAAATAACGGGATTTGAATCTGAGCTTTAAATCTTAGTTTTACTACTGGTTGTGTGAGCTGGGGCAAACAACTTGCATCTCAGCGCTTCCATCTCCTCGGATGGTGACGCTTTCATCATCAGACAGGTAACGTTTACAAAAATGTTTAAAAGTAACAGAGCATTATAGACATGTACATTGTTAACTTACTTCAGGCCCTGAAGGGTGATGACAGCAAATGATGTCTGTGTTCCTAGAAAAAGAGCAACGTCATGCCCAGCAATTCCAGGCAGAACGTTAACTTTCAAAGCTTCACATTTTAGCTTTTATTACAACATCGTGAAACATTTCATTATATAAAGCTCATAGTATCAAAAATTAAAATAAGAAATTCTCCAATGCCATAGACAGAATAAAATCAAGATGTATTTCTACCTTGCACTGTGCACAACCCTCTTCAAAATACCTTAGCACCATTTATGGAAAAAATGTAATTTTAGCTTTTGTGGTTAAATTTAGCAGATAATTTGAAAGATGAGACTAGGAGAATATATTTAGAGAAAGCCTACTTAACATGAGTTATTATCTGTTAGGGAAAAAAGTGGTTTCAGGTATTGCTAGAATTCATTCCTGTGAATTATTTGTCTTTAAGGGGAAAGTCTGCAGTAAATATACTTAATTATTTTATTTTTTAATTAATTTATTTTTACACATATTTTATTTTTCTTCTTCTTTCTTTTATTTTTATCCTTGTAGTAAAATGGATTGGAGCGGGGGGGAAGGAAAAAGGAAAAAAATAAAATTAACTTTTAAAATATCTCAGCTTTGAATTTATATTTGAAAGTGATTCATTTTTTTTTCCTGAGGAAGCTGTGCCATACTGATTTACACTAGCAAATTCTCTAGGTAAAGTGAAGTCTAACAAAACAACAGATAATTATCAGTTCAGAGGCTTCTTAAAGTTAACAGTTATTTGTCTTTTCCAAATAAAGTATACAAACACAAACTGATTCATTATTAGTCTAATTACTTTCGGTTATCTAAAGTAGTTTTAGTTTTATTTAATTCATAGGATTAAATCAGAACATTGGTAAAGTGAACTATTGTTTAGTGTGACATTTTATCCTGCCAGTGTATTTTGGCAGAGAAGTCCGGTTAGATGTGTCACTAATAAGCCAACATGGCTTATTCTTACACTCGACCTGATGCTGCTCAGTAGAGACTGATTTTAGCCTGTTGGGATTTTCTCTGCTCCTTTAATTACTTCGTCATAAGAAAGGAGGGTTGGTTCACTATTCTGTTGAACACTGGGTTCACAGGTCTGTCTGCAGTCCACATTATTTGTGCTGCCTTCTCGACTGTATTTATTTGAATTCCTCCTTGATCACGGGGATAGGTGGCAGACAGTACTTGGTCTGCATCTGTTCATAGGTCGTGAAACAAAATGAACTAAGGAGATTTTTCTTTTTCTAAGGATTTTAGAAAGAGAAATAAAGAGAGTCTGGCGTGATACTTATGTAAATTCAGAAATTTCGGGATAGTTTTTGTGTTTTTCTCACATGAATTGACAAGCGATAACTATCCTGCAGAAGGAGAAGCATAAGATGTGTTCAAGAGAACTGCCTGGGTTCTGTCTGCTTCTCAGTTCTTTCAATCTTTTCCTAAGAAGGGCTGGTTGAATTTTTAACATTGGCTATCATGAGATATTGGTGATCTTGTAATAAATATTCTCTTTTTGTTTTGCTAAAGGTAGCATAAGGTTTTGTTATACCATAAACATCTTTTTAAAAATTGTTTTAAGAGCAGGAAAGGTTTATTGGGGACTAGGAATAGCTCCTAAAAGGTTCTTGCCTTAGTATAAATTACTGTACAATTATGGTGGTGGTCCAACGTGGCAGAAGGCCAAAGTGGGAATACTTTCCACTTCCTCCTTCTCCAGCCCTAATTGCAACTCCCTTTCCTGTTTATGCACAAAGAGAATTCCAATCAGTTCCTCACACATCATCAATACCCGCCCCACATGCCACATCGGATCAGAGGTTATATAACCCTCTGCCTCTCTGTATCTGGTCGAAGGAGATATCCAACCACCACCATGTGTGTTCCTTTCCACATCCCCAATAAAGCTGGTTTTTTTGTTTTGTTTTGTTTTCTTTTTTGTCTTTTTGAGACAGGGTCCCGCTTTGCAGTTAAGGCTGGCCTTGAGCTCACTTTGTAGCCCAGGCTGGTCTCAAACTCACAGCGATCCTTCTGGCTCAGCCTCCCGAGTGCTGGGATTACAGGCGTGAGCCACCACGCCCGGCTGTTCTTTTCTTTTTTGTACTTTTCGCTTCTCTATTGCACCAGAAAACTCTAACAGTTCCCAGGAGACAGGAGAGGTCCTTAGTGGGTCACCACCAAGGCCTTTGGTCAGGGTTAACTTATACAGCAATGTCACAATGGAGGAAGAATTTGGTCCAACTACAATCGACCTGTAGGATTACAAGTACAGCCACTCAGGCAATATTGATCCAGTAAGGAAGTAGGGTATGTAGCAAGGGAACGTGGCTGATATCATTAACCACGCCTTATCTATGACTTCTTTTTTGTTTGTTTGTTTGTTTTTGAGACAGGGTCTTGCTATGGCCTCAAACTCATGGCAACCCTCTTACCTCAGCCTCCCAAGTACTGGAATTAAAGGCATGTGCCACCACTCCTGGCACAATTACATTTGTTTAATTTGTTTTTTTTAAAGAGACTAAAACAAAACAATAAAATGGAACAAAACAAAAACATCGGTAAAAACAAGACAGTAGGAAATCCACAATAGTTACTATATTGAGTACTGTTATTCTCTAAATGGGGTTCAGACAACTAGCCTTAGGTCTGCAAAGTCAATCAAACAATACAAGCATTAAGCTCTTTCTGAAATTCAGTTGCTGTCATCTCGGACTGCGTTCTTCCGGACCAGCAGGTTGCCTGAGGGAGGGTGTCTTTTCTCCTTGCCTGCGCACTGCCCACTGCCCACTGTCCGCGCTGCCTGGCTGGCGGGCGTTGGCACACAGGAGGGTGCTGCTACATCCTGGGTCCCTCCGGGCCGCCCTGCCCCCTGCTGGTGCTGCTGCGCAATGACATCTAAACTGCAGTGAACTCTCAGATGTATTTGGCCAAGTTGAAGTACAATAACTTACAATTTTCTCAGAACGTTTCTTATGTATCAATTAACAGAGATCTCCTATAATAAGATTCAGAAGGTTAAAATAATCCTTTCACATCTCTGAAAAGATTTTTAAGAAGACCTCTTGGCTGATGAGTTATCTGATTGAAATAGGCAGCTATACAGACTTCTCATTGTTGTTTTGACAGCTGTGGTTGCTTAATAGCCACAGGTGATAGCCAAAAATGCTATTTTGATAGCCACATGTAACTGTTGCCTCTAAAAGGACACACTGTTAGAGGTCATGAGAGAAACTGGGTGTGGTACAGCATACCTGTAATTCCAACACACCAGAGGCCGAGGAGGGAGGCTCACCATGATTTCAAGGTCAGCCTAGGCTACATAGGTAATTCAAGGCTGACCCGAACTGTGTAGCAAGACCCTGTCTCAAGAAAAGAAATCGAGAGGGCAAGAAAGCAAGAAAGCAAGGAGGAGAGAAGGGGGCAATCCTCAGTGGCCTGGGGTGTGGCTACGGCAGCTGTTCTTTAACACTTCTTTCTGTTGAAAACTGTTATTAAACTCATCATGACCCTAGAAATAACTTTTGGTTTGATCAGTGAGCTTATCTTTGCTATAAAAGCCAGTCAGAGTGTGGGAGAGCATTTTTAAGGGAAGAGAAGTGAAAGGAGTTATTTTCCAGTTTTGCTTATGGGCAAAAAGCCTGATTAAATTTGGGCTAAAACTTCTACATTTATTCTTTGAAAGTTTGAGGGTTAAATCTAGACCAGTTTTTAAGATATGGCCCAGAGCTAAGTGAAAGTTAGTTTCGTTCTGGAAGGGTCACAGGGAGGGGAAAATTCAAGTGTTCCAGAATCCTGGTCCTGGAATCCAGGAGCCAAGGAGAGGAGAAGCGCCTTGGATAAACGCTGCTGTAGTAAATTGTGTTATTTCTTAAGGAAAGAGCAGTGGAGAAGGAACAGAAGAGTGACCCTATGCATGGCACGAGACCTAACTCCTCCTTGGTTTGCTTGTTTGTTTTTTGAGGCAGGGTCTCTCTATGTAGCTCAGGCTGGCCTTGAACTCACTATGTAGGTCAGGCAGGCCTTGAACTCTTGGTG
This sequence comes from Hydrochoerus hydrochaeris, assembly GCA_004027455.1. Lineage (NCBI taxonomy): Eukaryota > Metazoa > Chordata > Mammalia > Rodentia > Hydrochaeridae > Hydrochoerus > Hydrochoerus hydrochaeris. Next base: position 426,721 of record PVLA01000829.1, on the reverse strand, counting down.
ACCCTTCTGCCTCAGCTTCCTGAGTGCTGGGGTTACAGGCATGTGCCACCATACCTGGCTGAGAACTAAATCCTAATCATCTCAAGGGCAGAAAGACAAAACCAAACACTTTCCCAGGGTGAGTCCCTAGTCATTAGCAAAATATGCTTCCAAAAACAAAAGCTATGATTGACTCCAACTGCATTCCCAAGCAGAAAATTAAATCAATAATCCAAGAGCCTGAATGAGAGTCTCTCCTGCCAACTACACAGCAAACCTCTGCCTAAGGCCCACCTCAGCCAAAACCCTCCTGTGTGCCTTCCTAGAAGAGCATGAATTCTGATTCCCTTCCAGCCTAGAGAGGTGTGTATGTAGGCTATAGAGGAATGCCTATCTTGGTGCCCCTGTGGATGAGCATTCATTTTCTAGGAGCTCAGGAGCCTCCATTTAAGAGGGAAAACATAATCGTCACTTTCTTAACATGTGAGTCTTTTGGAGGACACTTTATTTTATTTTACATTTATTTTTTTTGAGACAGAATCTTGCTATGTAGTTCAGGCTGGACTTGAACTCACAGTGATCCTCCTACCTCACCCTCCTGGGTTAAAAGCATGAGCCACCATACTTGACCGGAGGCCAATTTTGAATATAAAGCATAATAATATAATTCAGTTAGTAATAGCAATTTACAGAACGCTGATAGGTGACATACCCGAGGGACTGGTAGTACTGTAATATGTTCTGGCCTTACATAAATATCTATGAAATACTTAAGGAAAAACATTATTTAATAGTGCATTTTCTTTTTAACTATGGGATTATTAAAAATGGTCATTACTGAGCTGGATATGGTGGCTCACACCCGTAATCCCAGCACTTGGGAGGCTGAGACAGGCGGATCATTGTGAGTTCAAGACCAGTCTGGACTACAAAGTGAGCTCAAGTCCAGCCTGAACTGCAGAGCGAGACCTTGTCTCAAAAAGACAAAAAAAAAAAGTCCATTATTTTACTTTATTTTTTGTGTTGGTGGGGATTGAAACTTCAGTCTAATGTAAGCTTAGCATATGCTATGTCACTCAACTAGACCCAGTTCCAAGAAATGGCTGAAATGAGTAGGATTTTTTAAATTTAATTTGTAATAAGAGCTGGGAGTGGTGGTTCACATCTGTAATCTCAGTACTTGGAAGGCTGAGGCAGGAGGATCTCCATAAGTTTGAGGTCAGCCTGGGCAACATAGTTCAAGGTCAGCCTGAACTACACAGAGAAACATTGTTTAAAAACAAAAACCAAAAATTTAGAGATGAAATCTTACTGTATTGCCCAGGCTAGACTCAAATTCTTAGGACCAAGTGTTCCTTTTGCCTTGACTATTTGAGTAACTGGGACTGCAGTTTCCTCAGTTTCAAAATAGCAATTCTTATGAGTCAATAACATAATTTATTTTATGTTTAAACAAATAAGTGAACTATTATCCATATATTTGTTAGCATGAGTTTTATCTGTCCTAGAAGCACAGGGCTTACTAAGGTTACTAAATACAGTCCCTGCTTCACAGGCACATGGCTTCAAACAGTGAAAATCAGCCAGATTCTGACTTGGTATTCTATTTAGCTGCATTTGTCATTGCTAGCCGTCAGGGTCCTCACACTACACGGTCAGCATTAAACTATGCTCAATGACAGCAGGCAGAGATGTGACCTTCGCCTACACTAAACCTGAAGGTCAGAGATTCCATTTCATCGCACCTTTCCCCAGAACTTACATCAATTCCTCTTATTGCACAAAGAAAGCAAAATCTAAGATGAAAGATTCACCTGTTGCTGCCATATTTAGAACACACATGTGACCATCTGGTGAAAATGCCAATAGGCCAATAAGTTTTTTAAATTTAGCTATGTGACTGGCATAATTGTGACTATCAGTTTTTTTTAAAAGTTAATGATCAGCACTTGCCTGACAAGTGTAAACTCCTGAATTCACTCCTGCAAAAAAAAGGTTAAAAAAATTAGTCATTACCATACTGTGCTGAGAATAGTTAGCATAGAATATTTTTATTTATTTATTTACTTATTTATTGAGACAGGGCCTTGCTTTGTGGTTCAGTCTGGTCTTGAACTCACTATGTAGCCCAGGCTGGCCTCTAACTTGTGGTGATCCTCCCACCTCAGCCTTCTGAGTGCTGGATTACAGGCATGAGCCACCATGCCGAGCAGTGTAGAATATATAAATTAAAATTCAAAATGTTATGTTTTACTTCTGAAGAAAAAAAATATATTTGGAATTTGTTCTGAATCTGCTCTGCAATAGTCCAGTCTTAATTGACAAAATGTTCTGTAACGAGGATTTGGAAATCCCAGCTAGAATGAAACCCCTGCAGTGATTTAAATTAAAGTTAAACATTGATCAAGTGCTTTATAAACATGAGTTTTACACTAAAGCAGAGGATACTATCTGATGGTCCTCTGCATTTCATACTGTGCTTCTAGAAGTAAGGTTTTCCCTCCAATTAATTTAGCTCTTTAAGTGTTTTCAACCCCAAGGTGATTCAATACATACTATTTTAAAATTGGTGAAGATTACACCAACTAAGCCCTGTGAATAACCCTACTTACTTTAATAAGGTATAATCTAACTTTAAGTGATATCTAAATGAAAATAAAATAGAACTCAGGTTACTTTCAAAAGTAATTCTTTGACAAATTCAACATTTCATGATAATAATATGCAATAAATTAGGAATAGAAAGGAATTTTTTCAATCTAATAAAAAGCATCTATGAAAACCTACAAATGACATCATACTTAATAGGGCAAGACTAAAAGCTTTCCCTTAAGATTAGGAACAAGACAAGGATATCTACTTTTATCACCTCTATTCAACTTTGTACTAGATGTCCTAGTCAGGCAAGAAAAAGAAATAGGAGCCATTCAGACTGGAAAACTGTAATAGCCCAACTAAGAAATAAAAATCCAATCCAATTAATTAAAGGTGAAGGAGTTTTATTGCCAAGCCTGGCGACGCAGCCTCAGGTAACCGGTCTGGGGACTGCGCGCCTCACAACTAAGGGAGTTTGCTTTTATAGAGGAGCAACGCAGCTGATTGGTGGGTAGGCTGATAAGAACACAGGGAGTGAGCTGGTTGGTCATTTAGGGCGGCAAATGAAGCGTCATTCCGGGGAAAAGGAAACTTTTGTGAGAAACAGCTGAGGCTTATTAAACCAAAACTTATCTCGTGACAAGAACAAGGACTTAAATCTAAAATGGCGGCGCATACAGAACAAGATGATGGCGCAGGTGGTTAGTGGTTGATCAGAGTATTACAAAAACAAGAAGTAAAACTATCTTTATTTGCAAATGGAATACGCTTAGACATAGAAGATCCAAAGATATCTGCAAAAAGTCTTAGACTTAACAAAGCAAGCTTAGAGTATACAAGATTCATATCCAAAAGTAAGTGACATTTCTGCAACTACCAATGAATAATCCAAAACTAATAAGTACAATTCCATATACAAAAGTATCAAAAGAAATAAAATATTTAGAAATCAATTTAACAAAACAAGTTCAACCTTATACTCTAAAGACTACAAAACATTGCTGAAAAAATTAACGCCCCCCAAAATGGAAACGTATCTCATGTTTATATGAGTCAGAAGACAATAGTGCTAAGGCACAATACTTTACAGTTTATGCACAGAATCTGTGCAGTCCATACTGAGATCCAGGTTGCAGTAGGAGTGATGATGCAGGCTTGTAATTCCAGGTACTTGAGAGTCTGAAGCAGGTGGAAAGCAAGTTTAAGGCCAACCTGGGCAACCTAGTGAGACCAGTCTTAAAATTTCAAGAGTTGGGAATGTAGCTCCATGGTAAAGCACTTGCTCTGTGTGCAAAGACCGTAGGTGGAATACTCAGTGCCAAAAAGAAATAAGTAAATCCCAGCTGCCTTTCTTAAACATGGAAATTAAAACTGATCCCAAAACTCAGGTGAAAAACAATCTCTTTTCGTTCCCCCTCAGTTTTCTCCCCCATTTTTTTTGTTTGTTCTAGAATGCTAAGGATTGAATTCAGGGCCACTCATATATGCCCAATCCTTACAAAAGCAATTTGAAGGCTCATACTTTATAATTTTTAGACTCATTACAAAGTTACATTACTCAACAGTGTAATACTAGCAAACCAACAGACATAGATCAATAGAATAAAATTGAAACTCCATAAATAAATTCTTAAGTTATAGATAATTGATTTTTGATTAGTGTTCCAAGACAATTTGATCGGGGAAGAACTGTCTTGTTAACAAATGATGCTTGTGATATAGGTGAATAAAACGCCCGACATACTATGTCTGTGAGTTCATGTTTACTAAAATCGAAGAATGAATTTTAGGAACAACAGAGGTGAAGAGTAGAATATATTTATTGAGAGAAAGCTCCTGTCTGAAGGGAGACAGAGAGGGGTTGCCCAGGACTCTGTCTTTTCCAAGGATTTTTATAGAGTAAGACCATGGGTTCAAGGTGGGCAAGGACTGGGAACTCACAAGGCAGATGGGCATAAGGTGGGACATAACTGTAGTTAGCCAATAAGATCAATAGTTCAGGTAAAATTGATTACATTAGAGACAAATGGGAAAGCCAGTGGCGTAGAAAGTGGGCATTCTTGGGGTTGTGACCTTTACCCTAGAGTGATGGGGCAGTGGCTCCATGGTGAGAGGGGACTAATTAGATTATCAGTCCCCAGGATGTAGATGCATTTGTTTGATCCTTTGTCTTGAGATCTGGCCCGCAGCAAGAGGTGTGTGTGTCTCCTCCAAGGTCATCAGACCTGTGCTCCTCTGTGCCAGCTTCTGTGAGGGCCTAACCCTGTCTGACTGCCTGTGATATTTCTAACTGACTCAGCTGCCTGTAACAAAATCCTGACTCAAAATAAGAAAAATAAATACATAAAAAGATCTGGGGGAAATGGCTCAGTGAGAAGGCCCTAGATTCAATCCCCAGTACCAAAACATAAAAACTAAACTAAACAAAGTAAAGTAAAATGGACTGGGGGTGTGGCTCAGTGGAAGAGTCCTTACCTAGCATGCTTGAGGGCCCATGTTCAATCCCCAGTGCAAAAAACCCAACCAACCAAACAAACAAAAAGCCTGCATTCTATGGACATACTCTTGAACTAAGAACTATGAAAATCACATTTTAAAAATTAATTGTTTTTATTTGTGCATGTTTTCAGTAATGATGATTACATTCCTTTTGGGGAGTTGATGTGTGTGAAAAACACATCTTAATTCTTTTTGTATTTTCTTCCCCTTCATCTTCAATCCTCTATATCTCAGTCCTCTTCCCTTTCGCAAAAAATGTATCTCCCTATCTGTCTTTTATTGTATTCTTTATTTACACTTTGGGTTTCTCAACATGCAGTATTTAAGATTGTGCGTCTATTTCAGTAAACATTATGGTCTCAAAGTGTATCTATTTTCCTATAAATGACTCAAGTTTATCCTTCTTATGGCAGAGTAGTGCTCCTTTATGTATAAATACCATATTTACTTTATCCACTCATCTCTTGATGGACATACTTTTAAGATTGAGCTACTATGAGTTGTATGTAGATTTTTTGTTTGTTTGTTTTGTTTCATTTTGTTTTTTTGAGACAAGTTCTCCCTATGCAGTTCAGCCTGACCTTGAGCTCACTTCGTAGCCCAGCCTGGCAACGATCCTCTTGCCTTAGCCGCCTGAGTGCTGGGATTATAGGCATGTGCCACCAGGCCCTGCATGAGTTGTGTTTTTATAAACATAGAAATCAGTACATAGATTCCTATGAAAAAAAACCCCTAAAAATAAAAATTCCATTCAACCTAGCTACTTCCCTTTTAGGTATCTTCCTAAAAGTGTTAAAGATATCATATTGCAACAAATCATATTCTTTTTTTTTAAAGGTTAACTTAAGAATGGTCAAAGACCTATCAGAGCTAAAAGTATAAAACTCTTGTAACAAAACAAATATAAATATGTCTTTGTAACCTCAGACTAGGCCATGTTTTCTCAGATATGATACAAAAATCACAAGCAGCAAAATGTTAAAATTAATGATTTCTTCCAAATTAAAAATTTTTATGTTTTAAAGGACATTATCAAGAAACTGAAAACAAAATTGATGAAATGGGAGAAAATTTTTGTGACTCTTTTATTTGATAAAGAGCTTATATCTGGCTTTGGAGATTTAGCTCAGTGGTATAAGCGCCTGCCTGGCAAGCGGAAGGTCATGAGTTCGATCCCTGGTACTAAAAAGGAAAAAAAAAAAGGCAATAAAGAGCTTATATCTGGAATATGTAAAGCACTATTACAAATCATTAATAAAGACATGATTAAAAAACTGGCAAAAGGCCTGAATAGACTTTTCTTCAAAGATTTACAAATAGCCAATAAGCACATGAAAATATGCTGGATAGCATTAGTCATTAGAAAAATAATAAAACTAAAGAGCAAGCACTTCACACTAGGACAGGAAGATTGAAAGGATGGACAGTGCTAAGCCCTGGTGTGGAATGTACTGTTGGCGCGAGGTAGCCTGAGGTGGCTCCTTGAGAGGCTCCACATGGTGGAATCGCCAGGTGGTCAGCAGTTAAGTCTTGGGCATATTCCCCCCAAAAAAGTGATAACACGAAAGTCTCTGTTAAGTGTTTATAGCAGCACAACATAAGTCTAATATGTTAAGGGCAAAATCCAATAGCACCATTGTTTATTGTCATTATCCAGAACTATATACGATGTATTAATATATATTTTGTACTTTTATGTGGACTCCAATGCAGCAAGTTTGTTCCCAAATAATGCATTTTGCTACAAAGTTATGAGGGCTACAATGTCAGTAGGCAGTAGGAAGTTTTGGTTCCATTATAACTTTTAAAAAAATTTTAGGGGGCTGGGGATTTAGCTCAATGATGTAAGTGCCTGACTGGCAAGTATGAGGTCATGAGTTCCACTCCTAGTACCCACCCCCCCAAAAGAAAACAGGAAAAAAAAGAAAAAAAAATGTATTGGTATGTGTTTGCCATATGTACTGATGACATTTGGCTTGGGAGTTTGATACATAAACATGTGGCATTTTGACCATGTTTACCACCACTTCACTAGAGTGTAATGCCCTGTTTCTTAACATGGGTCTTCTATTTTGCTCTTTAAATATATAATCTTAATTTGTATAAGCTTTGTTATACCTAGTGAGGGTAGGTTTTTATTTAGGATTCATAAAAACCTTACATTAATAAAAAAAATCTTAGAGATACCAGTTCAGAAGGAGAGACAGAATCGCTATTGAAAAGGAAAGAGAAATGGGGAAGCAAAGTCACTGTGTTGGGAGAAGGAGAGAACATAAGTAGTTAGTCACCTTGCTGGGGTGAATGTGGGGCACCCAGAGCTGGCGCTCAGGGTCTTCGTCCAAGCTCTTTTATTACGTAGTAGGGAAGGTCTTATCCGCCTGCAGAGCCCTCAGAGCTTGACTGGCTGTTCTGGACTCTGAGACTCCTGATTAGGCCATTGCCCCCTCCACTGCCCACATGAGCATTCTTGGATAAGAACTTCTTTGGTCTCTTTGTGCTGTCCAGGTGTTTGTCCTGTGAGATTTATGGCAGGATGTTTCAAGGCCGAGTTAGTAAAAAAGATGCATGTGCGTTTAGTGTATTAATATGGTGAGAATACTAAAATATCTATGTACTTACATATGGGTGTGTGAGTGTTTGGGTGTTAGTGTATATGTTACATATTAAGTCAGTTCTATAATATCCCTCCCATTTCTTTTGTGCTTAGAGGTGAAGGGAAGGGGGTATGGAGCCGTGGCATGACGTGAGTCAGGCCACCCTTATCGCTCTCTCTGTGTTTTGTAGCTACTCTAATTGGCAGGGATATAACTCTTCATTTACCAGAAACCTCACTGAGGCCCTTTAACCTTCCCTGCCTGTCCTGCAGCCTTCCAGCACCTTCATATATGTGTTCTGTGATTGACCAAAATCTTGTTACACAGTGTGCAATTGTATTTATACAGCTGTTTTACTTGGAAATGGAGCCAGTAGGAGTTGTCTGTCTACAAAGGAGGTTTATTTTAAGGATTTGGCTCATGTGATTGTGGAGATTGATGAGTTCCAAGTCTGGGCCAGCTGGTGGACACCCAAGAATGAGGCAATGCTGAAAAGTCTGAAGGCAGCAAGCTGCAAAATTCTCTTGGCCAGGAAAGTTCAGTGTACTGTTCTATCCAGGCTTCTAGTTCAGTTTCTACCACCAACTAGAGTACAAACTTTCATGGGTATTGCAACCTCAATAAGCCACCATTTGGCAAATTTGGGAAGTCGAGACAGATACAATGTGTGTAATTGTAATGACACAGGTAATGCATGCATATAGTCTCCATCCAAAGTTTAAATAAAACGCAGGTAAGTACGAAGCCCCCTTTGGGCTTCCCTCACTCTTTTCTCAATCCTAGTCCTTTTTCATCCTCCCATTGATATAGATAGAATTCTTCTCTTACAGTTATATAATCTCTCTTCCAGATGTACTATTTTACAGATAAATAACTAAGCATTCTTTGTGGGAAGAAATAGAATTTTGCTTGTGTTCAAATGTCTGATTTTCCAGATAGGAAAACTTTTACTTTGATTGGATGAGGTCCACCACAATATGGAAGATAACATGCTTTACTCACAATTCACTCACTTAAATATATACATTATACAGGGTCTTCCTATGTAGCCCAGGCTGACTTCAAACTCACAGCTATCTGCCTGTCCCATCTTCCCAGGTGTTGGAATTACAGGCATGCACCACTACATTAAACCCTCAACTTTTTAAAAAATTTTATTTTATTTTGAGATATGGTCTCACTAAATTGCCCAGGCAGGATTAGAATTTGTGATCTTTCTGCCTCAGCCCTCATCTTACAAAACTGCTGGGATTATTGGCAGGTACCACCAGGTATGGCTCAGTGGTTTTTTTTTTTTTTTTCTGTTTGATCCAAATTTAAAAAGTTTCTTTCAGCTGGGCATGGTGGTGTATACCCAGTAATTCCAGTACGGAGGAGGATTACCATGAGTTCAAGGCCATCTTGGGCTACATAGTGACCTCAAAGCCAGCCTGAACTATACAGCAAGACCCTCTCTCAACCAACCAACCAACCAACCAACCAACCAACCAACCAACCAACCAGCAAGCAAGCAAGCACTTCTTTCAGTTTTTGCCATGCAAATTTAAGAAAATTTCTACTGAATTTCATATGTATTTTATACAATTTCAGAACATTTCCATTTTTCTTGAGCAGTGATCATCTTTTTAAAAAATTTTATTTAAAGAGAAAAAAAGGCAAAACAGAAAAAAGGGTAGGAAATAATACAGAATTAAAAAAAACAGTAAAAAATCACTAGTTGATAAATTACATATTAGCCTCTTAGAAATAGTTGCTCAAGTTACAAAATTAAAGCATACAAAGTGGACATTCAAACAGTAAGGTTGCAAACAGTTCTGTTCAACAATCTAACAAAAATGTAGTAATATGGTTATCAATCCTACACACTTAAGCATACATGTAGTTATATCCTTTAGAGCACTTTCTTTTTCTCCTTTTGCTTTTTAAGTCCATTATCTGTTTAGTTATATCCTGTTTCAGCTTGCTCAGTACCTTACTGATCTGTTTTGTTGTTGTTATTTCCTTTTTAATCACCTTATATAATTCTGTTGTTTTGTTTTTGAGTTTCTCCTCATCCATGCCCCATGGATTAGCTTTGGTGGAGTTGGGAGATTTTGGAGGTATTTTGTTACTTTGTTTTCTCATATTCCATTGTTTTTGTTGTTGTTTGGTTTTTTTTTTTTGAAGGTAGTGAAATACAACAGAACAAGATATAACACAGCCAATTGAGACAGTACAGTGAAATTCGTACAGAATGTCACAACAGGTTACCAGAATAATAGTAATAGGTGCCATAGTATATCTCACCTTCACAGTAGTTGTTCTTTCAATCAGGTTTAGTAAAGTCAAACTGAATACAGAACATTTAGAACTTATCAAAACAGGATATTGAATAGAGCAATACAATTAATCAGAACAAAGCAAAACAGTGATAACAATATTTGCCTTCAAAGAGATAGTAGAAGGAAATCCTCCCTATTTGCTATATTGCATGTGATCAACCTCCCAACAGCTGCTCAGACCTCTGGCTCCCACTTGCTAACGCGGAGGGTGATGGGATGTTTGATTCTCAGCCCGCACTGGTAGGCTCACAGCCACTTACCAGGGAGGCGGGCTGGATGCTTGGGTTCCCAGTGCCCTAAATCTCACCATGGTGTAGATCTCAGGTGATGGTGGCTGTTTCTCCCCCTGGGGCGGTCACTGCTTGCCTGAGGTGCAGCGAGCAGGGATCATCTTAAAGAGTCTTTGAGTTAATCTTGTCCTCTTGACAGTGGCATGCTATGAATTTTATGGTATACTCATTGACATCAGTATTTTGGGGGGTTGCATGTATGTAGCTTCTTTCAGTTTTGTCTGTGGTACTGTGGTACTGCTGCAATCCTTGCCCTGTAAATGTTGGAATTCTGAGCAATTCTATCTCAAATGAGCCCCATCGAAAAAGAAAAGCAATACGATGTTTTGTGATTATAAATGGTGCATTACCAAGTACACACCTGGTGGGAGAGGAAACAATTTCCATTTTGACTGACTACTCAGCAGCAGGCTCTGCCTGTGCTGTTCATGTCAGATCGAATCCTCAGATGCACAGCTAGCTCCCCTGCTCTGAGTCATCCTGCTCCAGTGGTGGGCAACTGGCCACTGCATGACCTGTCATGACTGTCAGGACTGAGGCTTGGCTGGCTATCAGCTCTGTCAGCTGAGGCAACAGGACAGTACTCTGCATGCCTCTCAGCTTCCAGGAAATTTGCTCGGCTTCCTTTTAGGGCAGTCACAGTCCCAGCACCTAATTCACACACACATTTCAAGTTTCTGCTTAGTTCATGGAACACAAGAGCCTCACAAACCCCCTCTAACACTCAGACTCTGCTCTGCCCAGTCTGAGGCTGCTCTCCTTGAATCCTAATTTTGATTCAAAGGTAAATAAAAGTAACTAAATATAACATTTTAAAAATCTCTAATAACAGCTGAATTCAAAGCACAAATCAATTTTTATTATTTCTATTTAATGTCAGAATACATAATTTGTCCATATATCATTCTTTCATGGCAAAATTATTTTTAGTAAATCAGAATGACTTTTAAGCTTGGTTTCTCATTATCATTATCTCTTATGTATTGAAGCTTGTTTTATATATTTTCAGCAGAAATTACACCATATTTTCTGAAACTGAAAAATTTATAGTACTTGAATTATGGGTTAACATTCATGGTCTTATAGGTAAAACCCAAATTTATAGGCAGGACTAATAAATAATTATCATCTTTTCAGGAAAATCACCAAGAGAACTAGAAACTTGAGTGTTAGGTTGTCATGGCAATAAGAGCTAAACAGCAATAAGATCTAACAGACTAACACAATGGTAGTCCACAGGTAGAAGCCAGGCGTCAGCTTGTGAGCGATGTCTCTTTGGAGGGCTGACTGATAAATATTAGAAACTACAGCAATGGCGAGGCATGTGAAGCTGACATATTATTTTTATTTCCCATTCTAATTGGAGCTCTGAGGATACCACACTTGTCTTTCTTTCTTTAATTACATTTTGACTGTAAGCTGCACGGATTTTAACTCCCATGGCTGAGATAGAATGTTTCTCTGAGATAAATCTCAGTGGGGTGTTTTAAGAAAAAACAAAGTCTTATGTTCACAAACAGGCATTGTTGGAGTGATGAGCAGTAAACAGTGAGAAGAAGGAATCATAGATGTAGGAAGATTAAAGGCACCACACACACATCATGAGCTTCCAACACAAATGTGTTAGAAGAGACTGGTCGGCAGTCAAGAAGCTGACACAAGGCTCCAGAATCCTGTTGGTAACTGTAGCTTCTACCCAATCAAAGGCACAATCAGGAAAGAATACATTCTCACACCTACCCAGATCTGGCATCAACACTTTTAAAACAAAACCAAATTCTGTGTTCTAGATGAATGTTCTCTATTCAATGAATGTTCTCTATTCTCTAAATATAAGAATGGTTTATATGCCAGCATCCTTCAGAGCCTGGAGAAGGTACCCTCAGAAAGAGTCTTTCCAAGGATCAAATGCAAATCTGACCAATTATACTGATTTGCTTTTCATTTTATGGATTTGCTTTCAGTACAAATAACAGTCACAATCATGCAAGCAAGAAGTTTGGTTGCTCTCAACCATCTATAGTATTATTTATCAGGAGAGGAATACTATAAAAGTTAGCCAAAACCTGCCCCTCGCCCTTCACTGACAGCGGACTTCGTCACGTGGTAACTTGTCTTGCACTGCCCTCTCCCTGTTAGTAAAAGAGAGGCCCGCAGAGGCTGGTGCTAAGAGATTGCCCGGCGAAAATTTAAATATAGACCCTACCATAGTTGATGCTATTGAATTTATGTCAGTGTTTCTGGATGGATATTGAATTCAGATATTTCTTAAGAAAACTAGGGATGTCCTGGAATAATGTGACATGCAGTTAAGAGTTTTTTTATATCATTGTATTAAGAACTCCGCACAGCAAAGAACTAAGTGGTAATCCTTATTTATCTTTACTTCCCAGTATTTAGCTCAGTTGCTAGAATACAGAGGTGATGAACTACTCAATGAATGATTAATGTGTCTTGGAAAACAATTAACTAGTTGAATCAGTGTTAATGATGTACTTACGTCTAATAATAATGTTCTTGATTTTTTAGCTTGTTGCTATTTTCAACATAAGAATTTTATCTTATTATTATTTATTTAATATGTTTATCAAATCACCAAAAACTCAGCTCTCCACCACAAAGTAATAACTAAAAATTTTGTACACTTTTTCATCTTGCTTAATAACCTTCAATGGAATTCCATGATGAAAAAATGTCTAGAATTCTCTTCTTGCCTTTAAGCCTATTTACATTGTGCTCTCACCCACATTTCCCCTTTACTTCCTATTCCTATTTTCTTCTCCATGAAGTTCTTTTCCAGTCAAATTGGGTTGCTTGGCATCCCTAAAAACATGTTTGCTCCTTTCACACTTTTGCCAAAGTGATTTTCTCCTGCCTGGAGTTCTCTTCCTGTTTTTCACCTAATCTGTTTTGCTCCTTACATGTTACTTCCCAGCCCTGTTCACCTTCTCTATCACACAGTCCCGAGTCAGCCCTGTGTATGGAGACTTTGACTTTTGTGGAATTACCAGGCAGCACTGTGCAGTCTTGCTAAAGTTTTCCTTGTACAGTATTTGCTTTATTTCATCATATGGATGTGATGTTTTAAGGGTAGGAATGCTTTTTTAGATACCTTTGTTTCTTTCACATTGCCTATGGACATAATGAGCACTGACATAATTGTTGATAGGTTTAAAATACATTTTTCTATTTTAAAATAGGTAAAGAAATTCTATTACATTCTCAAAAGGCAATACCTACAAGGGCCTGCCTAGATGACTGAAGGTATAAAGAGTGTTACTATATGCTGGAATTAAAAATTTCAAAGCAACTTGAAGCAGTATTTATCAAGTGAAAAAAGAAAGTTCTGCATATTTGTTAGTATCTTTGCTGAAGGGTAGGGGAAAGAACATGTATATTGGGGTGGGGTACAAAGGAAGAAGGCCAAATCCTCATCTTTCATAGTAACTGGAAGCCAATGTTTAATTTCAAAAGAGGAAAAGAGTTTAAAAAATTGCAGCATAAGTATGTATTTAGATCCATAAAGGTAAAAATCAGGAGAACTAAAATATTATATCTCTAAAATGCTCTATGATTGGTCCTTATGTCTTGTCTCTGTGAGTCTTTCTGGTATTTTTGCAGTGCAGGGCATCAAAACCAGGACCTTGAACTAGCTAGGCAAGCACACTACTGCTGAGCTATGTCCCCCGCTGTTTTGTTTTTGTTTTTGTTTTTTGGTACCAGGGATCAAACTCATAACTGCACACTTGCAAGGCAGGCACTTATACCACTAAGCTAAATCCCTGGCCCTTAAATTTATGTATTAAAAATTAAGTTTATGTGCATTTGAAAGACCTCAGCAGCTCAGTGGAGCCTCAGTCACCCCTACCTCACACTGAAAAGACCTCAATGATCAAGAGGAGCCTTGGCTGCCCCCATCACCCAGACAACCTCAGCAGCCCACAGAAGAATTAGTGACCCCTTCCACCACCTGCAGTACCTTAGTGTGCTGGTTGGAACCTTAATGACCCCTCCCCCATCCAGAGGTCCTCAATGGGTCAGCATGAGCATGGTGAACCCCCAACCCCAAGCAGATGTCCTTAGTGGGTTGGCAGGAGTCTTGGTGAACCTGCCACCTGGAGGACCTAGGGTGAACTGGTGAGACTGTGTGTGAGTCCTTCTGCCATACAGAGAAACTTGAGTTGGCTGGTGAGAGGGCCAGTGAGGCCTCCCCCAACTCAGAGGAACCTGACTGGGCCTACAAGACCCCCAGTGACACAGTAGGGTCCTCGCTGAGGTGCGCACTACAGACAGGTGGGTCTGATGGCCTGGAACAGTCTGAAGCCACAGTAATAATATTACCTAAATTGGTTCATATCAATATTCTAGGCTAGTCAGCCTAGGAAGAATATAGGACTCACCCAACTGGCCACACAGGAGGAGTTCAGGTGACTGGCCCTTCCCTTATACTGTAGGACCCAGCAACTAGGTAAATGTCAGCCACATAATGGGACCTTAAGACACTCAAAATGGACGGTTGAGATTAGTGGGATTGAAAAGACCTAAACATTAACCAAGAGGTGAAAATGACAAAATGAAGAAAGCAAAATACAATCCCAAACCCCCAGCCCATCTGGAAGAAGTAGAGGAAACACCAAAATAGAAGACATTGGATGTCACACACCTGAAATTTCTGAAAAGATAGCAACTGAAATACAGAAATAAATCCATGAGGCTATAGAGGAAATCAGATTAGAAATAATCTCTCAGGTAAAGAAAGAAATGACAACCTTAATCAAGGAGTTACTCAGCATAGCTAAAGAAGACAAAGGTTTAAAAAGTACAGGAGCATGGGAAAATGATGGAAACCTTGAATGAACAATATAAGAAAGAAATAGAATGCATGAAACAAATTCAAGGAGATATCCAGGAAATTAAAAATTTCATTGAAAGCTGACAAAACCACTTGAATAAAACTGAACCTCGACTTTCATACCTTGAAGATAGGATCACAGCTAGTGACCACAAAAGGAAAGAACTCTTAAAAATAACAAGGGACCATAAAATAACAATTCAACAGCTCCAAAATGATGCAAAGATAAACAATGTAAGAATGATAGGTGTCAGTGAATATGCAGGAGACAATGCAAATGACATTTCAAAAAGCTATTTTCAGAAT
This sequence comes from Hydrochoerus hydrochaeris, assembly GCA_004027455.1. Lineage (NCBI taxonomy): Eukaryota > Metazoa > Chordata > Mammalia > Rodentia > Hydrochaeridae > Hydrochoerus > Hydrochoerus hydrochaeris. Next base: position 411,285 of record PVLA01000829.1, on the reverse strand, counting down.
TAACAGCAGAAAATTTCCCAAGCATAGGAAAAGAATCTGATATACATATAAGCAATGCATATAGAACTCCAAACAGCCATAATCAAAATAAATCTACACCTAGATATATAATAATCAAGATCCCAGAAATTCAACATAAAAACAGAATACTAAAAACTGATAGAAAAAAGAAGCAGATCAGTTATCAAGGAAAGCCCATCAGAATAAGAGCTGACTTCTCAACACAAGCCCTCAAACCATGATAATTTTGAAGTGAAGTAATTTAAGCCCTGAAAGAACACAACTTTCAACACAGAATGATGTACTCTACAAAATTATCTTTCAAATTTAATGGAGAAACAAGATATTTCCATGACAAAGAACAACTGAAGAAACTCATGTCCATCAAACCAACCCTAAAAAGAGTACTGAGAGACATTCTAGATAGAGATAAAAATTACCACAATTCCCAGAAAAACAATTGAAAGAAACCACCAGGCAGGGCAAGCAGTTAAGCAAGAGAGAAAAGCAGGGAACCAACAACAGTAAAATAACCTGACGAAGTTAAGCCAATACATATCAGTAATAACCATCAATGTAAATGGTCTAAATTCACCAATTTAAAGAAATAGATTGACAGAATGGGTCAAGAAACAGTATCCAACAATATTCTGTATACAGGAAACACATCTAAGTGAAAATTAAACTCATAGGCTGAAAGTCAAAGGATAGAAAGCAACATTCCATGTGACAGGAAACCACCCCCCCAAAAAGCAGGGGTAACCATTCTGTTTGCAGACAATGTGACCTTCAAACCAAAAATGATCAAAAGAGATAAAGAAAGTAATTACTTGTTAAGGGAAAATTTTAAGAGGAAGAGATAACAATTATAAACATATATGCACCAAATACAGGAGCACCAAACTGTATAAGACAAATATTAATTGACATGAAAAAACAAATAAGCAATGACACAAATGTAACAGGGGACCTTAATATCCCATTGTCACAAAGAGATAGATGAACTAGACAAAAAGTTAGCAAGGAAATAACAGAACTGAATCAAACCTGTGAAAAAAATGGATTTACTAGATGTTTACATAGTGTTCCACACTACAACATAAGAATAAACATTCTTCTCAGCCTTATATAGGACATACTCTAAAATAGAATATATATTAGCCCATAGGATATGCTTAAGTATTGCAAAGGAATTGAAATTATTCCATGCATATTATCTAACCATAGTGCACTGAAATTGGAAATTAATGGCAAAAGAAACTGCAAAAACTATATAAACCCATGGAAATTAAATAATATCCTCCTGAACAACCAATGGGTTACAGATGAAATTAAAGAAGAAGTTAAACAATATCTACAATTCAGTGTAAATGCAGATACAATATACCAGAACCTGTGCAACATAATGAAAGTAGTCCTAAGAGGGAAATATATAGCAATTAATTGTCACATCAGGAAAACAGAATGAGCACAAATAAACAACCTAATGCTACACCACAAGCTTCTAGAAAAAGAAGAGCAAGTCAAGACCAAAGCTTATAGAAGTGTGGACATTATAAGATCAGAGAAGAAATTAATGCAATTGAGATGAGGAAAACCATACAAAGAATTGTATACAAAGAATTGAAGAGTTGGTTCTTTGAAAGAATAAACAAAATTGATAAACCCCTAACCAACATTATCAAGAAAAGGAAAGAAAAACTCAAATTCATGCAATAAGGAATGAAAAGGGTGAAGTCATCATGGATCTTGTGGAAATACAGAAGATCATCAATACCTACTTGGAAAATTTTTACTCATATAGGCTGGAAAACACAGAAGAAATTGGCAGATTCCTAGGAAAGTATGAATTACCAAAGTTGAATCAAGAAGATATAAAAATGTTGAATAACCCAATATCCATTACTGAAATTGAAAACAGAATTAAAAACTTATCAACAAAGAAAAGCCCGGGTCCTGATGGATTCACAGCTGAATTCTATAAGAAATTTAGAGAAGATTTAATACTAATACTTCTCAAACTTTTTAGTGAAATTGAAAGGGAATCAATTATCCCTAACTCATTCTTGGAGACAAGTATTACTCTGATACCAAAACCAGAGAAAGACCCAACTAAGAAAGAGAACTACAGCCCAATCTCTCTTATGAACACTGATTCAAAGATTCTCAATAAAATACTAGCAGACTACAGCAAATCATCAAGAAGATTATACACCATGACCAAGTGGCCTTCATCCCAGGAATGCAGGAATGGTTCAACATATGCATATCAACAAATGTAATACACCATATCAACAGAGCCAAAAGAAAAAAATCACATGATCATCTCAATAGATGCAGAAAAAACTTTTGATAAAGTCCAATACTTATTCATGATAAAAACCCTACAGAAAATCAGATTACATGATCTCTACCTCAATCTATTAAAAGCTATCTATGACAAACCAACCACCAGCCATACTAAGTGGACACCATACCCAACGGAAAAAAACTTTAAGATCAGGAACAAGACAAGGATGTCCACTGTCATCACTTCTATTCACTATAGCCCTGGAAAAATTTGCCAGAGTAATTAGACAAGACAGAGAAATAAAAGAAATCAGGATAGGAAAGGAAGAAGTTAAATTATCATTATTTGCAGATGACATGATATTCTACATAGAAGACCCCAAAAACTCCATCAAAAGACTATTAGATTTAATAAGCAAATTCAGCAGCATAGCTGGATACAAAGTCAACACTCAAAGATCAATAGCATTCCTGTACACAAACAACAAACTCACTGAAAAAGAAATTTGGGAAGTGACACCCTTCATAATAGCACCCCACAAAAATGAAATACTTAGGAATCAATCTAACAAAGCAAGTAAAACATCTATACATTGAAAATTATGTTACTCTGAAGAAAGAAATGGAAGAGGATTTCAGAAAATAGAAAGACATTCCTTATTCATGGATAGGAAGAGCCAATATTGTGAAAATAACCATACTCCAAAATCTGTTGTACAGATTTAATACAATTTCAGTCAAAATACTATTAGTGTACCTCACAGATCTACAGAAAACATTCCTAAAATTCATTTGGAAGCAGAAGAGACCTAGAATAGCAAACACAATCCAGGGCAACAAAGGCGCAGCAGGAGGCATCACAATCCCTGATTTGAAGTTATACTACAAAGTCACTGTGATGAAATCAGCTTGGTACTGGCCAAAAAACAGACCTGAGTATCAGTGGAATAGATTAGAAGATGCAGAAACAATGACAAAAACATTCAGCCACTTTATCTTTGACAAAGCAGCCAAAGCAGCCAACATGAATTGACTGGAAGGCCTCTAAATTAATGGTGCTGGAAAAATTTCCTTCCCACATGCTGAAGACTAAAACTAGACTTATGTCTACCACCATGCACTAAATTAAAGTCAAAATTGATCAAAGATCTAAATAATAAAACAGAAACACTAACTCTACTGGAAGACAAGGTAGGAAGAAACCTTGAAGACATAAGGGTAGGCAAAAAGTTCATGAAGAAAACACAAACCGCACAGGAAGTACTTACAAGAATCAACAACTGGGACCTCACCTTATTAGAAAGTTTTTGCACATCAAAAGAAATCACCAACAGAGTGAAAAGAAAACCCACAGAATGGGGAAAAGTTTTAGCCAACTCTCCCTCAGACAAAGGACTTCTATCTAGAATATATAAAGAATTGAAAAACATCAGCCCCCCAAATTCAAAGATCCAGTCCAAAACTGGGCACCTGAGATGAACATGCACTTCCTAGATGAAGAAACACAAATGGCAAATAAATACATGAGGAAACATTCAATATCACTGGTCATTCAAGAAATGCAAATTAAAACAACATTGAGATTCTATCTCACTCCAGAAAGAATGACTGTCATCAAGAAATCAACCAATAACAAATGTTGGCAGGGCTGAGGGGAAAAAGGAACACTGTTCCACTGTTGGTGGGAGTGTAGACTGGTGCAGCCACTGTGGAAATCAGTGTAGAGATTCCTCAAAAAACTAGGATTGGAGATCCCCTCAGTCCACTTACTTCCCTTCTGAGTATTTTCCCAGAAGAATTGAAAAAACTGAAAACATTGTGCCACAGTGATATATGTACATTCATGTTTATAGCAGCACAATTTGTAATATCTAAATCTTGGAAACAACCCAAATGCCTTGCCCTTTTCCCCTTTTGTCTACTGTGGAATGGATAAAAAAGATGTGGTATTTTTATTTAGTAGACTATTACTCAGGTATAAGCAAGGATAAACTGGAGGCTTTTCTAGGTAAATAGATGCAACTTGAGACCACATTCAGAAGTGAAATAAACCAAACTCACATGTGTAAATATTGTATTGTCTCCCTAGCATAAAAAAAAATTCAAAGAGTAATGTGGTCCAAAATGTACAACATATATTGTGAAAATGGAAGGGAAAGAAAATTCTCAAAAGGAAAGAACAACTGGGATAGGGGAAAGGAGAAAAGAAAGAAAGAAAAAAATTATATGTATGTAAGTATACATATAATACTTAATGCTTCCATTATTTGATTGATCATTTTTATGCTTAAATCTCGTAATCTGAACAACTACTTTTAAGATAACAATATGTAATATATTAGCTAGTGTTAATTTCCTATTATTTTTTATATTCCATATCATTTTTATTCTTTTTTTGTTTTGTCTTTAAAATAAAAAGATTAAGTTTATTAGTACAATTCAGACATAATGATCACAGTCATCATATTGAACTTGCACCTGTGCACTATGTATCTTGGTTCTTTTTTTCCTCTCCCATTCCCTTCCCTTCCTTCATTCCCTCTTCCTCTAATTTACAAAGCTTTCTTTCCATTTTATATTTTTTCTCATTTTTTTCTTTTCCTTCCCTTCTTCCCACCACCACATTTCCTTTTCTTTTGAATAATTTCTTATTTCAAAATATCTATTATATATTTTGGTTCTTATTTACACTTTAAGTTCCTCACAAAAAGAGACAGTGTAATGTTTACACACATGCATCTGACTTATTTCACTTAAGAGTGTGATTTAAGGTGCATACATTTAGCTAGAAATGTCTCAAGTTTACCTTTCTTTATGGCTTAGTACTCCACTGTATTAAAACAAATCCTTTTTATCTATTTATTGGTTGGTGATCATTTGGGATTTCCAAAGATTTAACTATTACAGACTGTGCTGCTATGAAATTAAGTGTACATATATTGTTGCAGTATGATGCTTTTAATTCTTTCAGGAAGACAGCAAAAAGGGGAACAGGTGGGTCGAATGGAACTCTAGTCCTAGTTTTTTGAGGAATCTGTACATTGATTTCCATAGTGGTTGCACCAATACATTCCCAATAACAGTGAAGAAGGGTTCTGTCTTTCTACCTGCCCCACAAGAGCTTGATATTTGTTGATTTCTTTCTGGAGTAAGGTGGAATCTCAGCATGGTTTTAATTTGCATCTCTCAAATAATCAGTGATATTGAACATTTTTTATATATTTGTTTCCCATTTGTGAAGTGTGTTCATTTCAGATGCCCATTCATGAATTGGGTCTTTAAATTTGGGGTTCTGATTTTTTTCAATTCTTTGTATATTGTAGTCCTTTGAGGAACAACTGGTTAAGATTTTTTTTTTTAACCACTGTGTGGGCTGTTTTACTCTGTAGGTGACTTTTTTTTTTTTTTTTTTTTGGTATGGGGGGATTGAACTCAAGACCTCATGCTTGTTAGACAGGTGCTTATACCACTGAACCAAATCCCTAGCCCCCTGTGGGTGATTTCTTTTGTTGTGCAAAAATTTTTTTTTAAATAAGATAAGATCCCAGTTGTTTATTCTTTTTTTTTTTTTTCAGTTGTTGATTCTTTGTAGTGTTTCCTGTGCCATTGGGGTTTTATTCATGAAGTCTACACCTATGTCTTCAAAAGTTCTTGAAGATACCCATGTCTTCAAAACTTCTACCTATTCTCTCTTCCAGCAAATTTAGAGTTTTAATCTGTTTTAATATTTAGGTCTTTGATCCATTTTGATTTTAGTTTAGTGCATGGTGATAGACAAGGGTCTAGTTTTAGTCTTTGGCATGTGGAAAGCCAGTTTTTCCAGCATTCGTTATTAAAGAGGCTATCTTTCTTCCAGTGAACATGTTTGGCTTTTTGTGAAAGATAAGATAGTTGAGTGTTTTTGGAGTTGCTTCTGCATTTTCTAGTCTGTGTCATTGATCTTCAGGCCTGTTTTTTGCCATCACCATGCTGTTTTTATTATAGTAGCTTGTGGTATAGTTTCAAGTCAGGGATTGTGATGTTCCCTGCCTTGTCTTTGTTGCTGTTAGGATTTGTATCTGGATGTCCCCCCAAAACCTCATGCAGTCATGGAGGCAGGCTCCTAGAGTTTGTGAAGGATTCATGGTCCACTGCTGGGATTATGGGTGTGAGTGCTACACCCACCCTGGGAGGTTGCCTCTTACAATCTAACGGAGGAAAAGAGGTGTACTCTTTCCTCCTTTTGCTCTGGCTGCTTCCTTGAAGTGTTGCCCTGGGGCCATGCCACCCTGCCTTGTAGCCAGTTGATTATGGACTGAAACCTCTATAAACTGTCAGCTAAATAAACCTTTCCTTCCTTACTTTTGGGTGTTGAGTATTTTATCTCAGTAATGAGAGAAAAGTAACCAAGACAAGGTCTGAGATTGTATCTTGATCATTCATCTTGACATTTTACTGTTCTCCTCAGAATCAGCCCATTGATGCATCCTGGGTGCTTCCTACATTGGCTGCCAGTCCCTCAGTGCAGTGAATTGGACTATGCCCTGGATTCCTCCAGTTCCGGTTCCTGGAATGGTGGAGAAGTATGGGGCAGTGGCGATGCCCCCCCACCCATGGCAGTGGGGCCTTGGGGCATGGTTTCTTCTCTGTGCCCATACTGGGCTTGCTGTATCCTGGGCCACTGGTATTATGCCTCAGGCTGTGGCTTTATCCTATTAACTCCATTCGTTTACAGATTTGGTTCAGCTCTGATATTTCTTTGCTGATTTTCTATCTAGTTGATCTGTCTGTGACAATGGGGTTTTGAGGTCTCCCATCACAACTGTGTTATTGCTCATTGATTTTCCATAACTGTCTTATATAGTTTGGTTTTCCTGAATTAAGTGTATATATTTATGCTTGTTATGGCATTTTTGCTGTTTCCAGCTTTCTCACTGACTCCAGTCGAACTTGTGATATTTTTCCTTGCCTGGTCTTGTAGCTTTTGGATTGATTTCTCATAGTCTCTTGCTATTTTTGAGATGTCTTTCTTTTCATGATCACTAGCTGCAATTCTGTCTTCAAGATCTGAAATTCTATCCTTCATTCAATCTGTTGCATAATCTTTCAATAGAGGCTTTAATCTCCTGGATCCTCATTCTGGATCTGTTTTCTGGATTCCATTTCTCTCCTATGTTGAGCACTTTTGTTTCAAACTTTTTTTCTCTTTTTTTTTTTTGGTACCGGAGATTGAACTCAAGACCTTGTGCTTGCCAGGCAGGCACTTACGTCACTGAGCTAAACCCCTGGTGTTTCAATCTTTTTCTAAGCTCATCTATTCTTTTATTTGTGTCTTCTCTATTATCTCTGATTTTTAGTGTCATTTCTTTTTGTACCCGAGAGATCATTTTCTCTATAGTCTTCCACTTGTTTTTCATTTCCATTGTTATCATTTCACAAAGTTCCAGTGTTTGACTTCCAGCTTCATCCATATCATTGAGTTCCAGGCCTGTCCTGTGTCAGCTGATTGTCTGAGTCCACACTCCCTCCTCTGCATCTTGCCATTCTCTACTATGTAATTGGTTATTTATAGCTATTCCAAGAACCTACCTTCTGGTGCTTACAGTTCTGTGATATTGTCCCTGTTACATCCCAGAGTTGTGCTGGGTATGGAGCCAGTCTTGGCCTCTGGATGTGGGGACTGGTCTTCTGTCAGTGGAGCTCTGTATTCCAGCTGCTGTATTCTCACTGCTGCTTCAGAACTTCCCACATTACTGGCCTCACTGATTACATTGCCCTCTAAAGGTGTGTGTGTGTCTGTGCACCAGGCTTTTGTCCTGAGTCCTGGGGTTTCTGTCAGTCTGACACTCTTTAGCCAGCCCCACCATCTGGGAAGGTAACAGAGGCTGGAGCACAAACTCACTGTCTTCCAGCAGGCCCAGCCATCAGGGATTTAATGGCCCTTTTCTAGTCTTCACAAAGACCTTCTCCAGGTATTGCTATACAGATATTTTTAAAGTGGTTATATTCTGCTGAGCTATTAGATGCAGGATTCTGGGCCTGAGTGATAAGCCAGATAAAAGTGCTTTATAGATCATTGTTTTCAGCTTATTTTAGTAACGACAAGCTACCCTTTATTATAAATCACACTGAGGGAGAGACTACTACATAAAAGTTATTTGTCTTAGGTCAGTAATTTTCAACTTTGGGTAAACATCAGAACTATTTGAGAGTTTTCTTTGTTTTACAGTAGATGTCGAGCCCAATCCCACACTAACTAAATTAAAATTTCTGTAGGTTGGAAGAGTACTCACTAACTGATTGTAATGTACAACTATATAAAAAGGAATGGAGGGGCATTGCACAAAGAGTGAGGTCTCTGGGATGATGTTTGTACACACAAGGTAACAATGCAGCTAATAACTTCATATCTTTCTCCTGGTGCATAACTCAAGGATCCCCTTCCAAATGTGCAAAATTTATGGCATGTTATCTAGTTATTTCTGGAAGTAATTTTAGAGGAAATATTTAGATTTTTTTTTTGAAAATCGGTTTTTTTTCTGCCCTTTTTTGTTATGAAAATAGTTTTCATTGAAAACCATTCAGAGGTTTTAAAAATTATTTAGTAACTTTTCAGGTGCTCTAGATCGCACTGAAATGAACAGAGACATTTTTTAAGTAGGGAAGTTATATGGAAACTGCAATCTTCAATGATAATTTTATACATTTTGTCTTTTTCTTCTTTTCCCCAAGGGTTTGGGAATGTTAAATGTATATTAATCTTCCTCACACCCCAGTTATACTTAAATGGCAAACTGGATACCTTTCTCTATGTCTACACCTGTGCAACCTAGTATCTAAGCTTTGATTTCCCTACAAAAAAAGCAGACTAGAGCAAAGACTTGCACAAAAATGATTTATTTAGAAGGTATATCTTGTACTATTAGAGAAATGGGAAAGTAATAAAGGGAAGGAAATGCATTTTCTACTTACAGTAGAAAATGCTACCGCAAGTAGTTTCAATGGAGCAATTCTGGTGAGGAGCACCAAGCATGGGCCTCAGCATTGTCCTGCCTTTGGAGCTGGTGATATAGCTCAGAGGGACAACTTACTTAGTACATGTGAGGCCCTGGGTTTGATACCTAGCACAACAAAAGATAAAAAGTAAAAGTTGTTCTACTTTAGTCTTTATGTTATACCTTTTAAAAAAGAATTTTATTTTAAAGAGAATAAAACCAAACAAAGTAAAGCAGAATAAAGCCAATCAAAACAAAACAGTGAAAATGATACAGGACAGTGAAAATGAAACAAGATAATGATAAATCAACAATAACTACCATATGTCTCTTGTTGTCTTCAAAATTGCTGCCCATACCATCAGATGTCATACAATCAAACAAAACAGAACACTGAGTAAAACAAAACAATAAAAGGGAACAAAACAAAACAGTGAGGACAATATTGGATTTCAAAAACAAGACAGAAGGAAATTAAGTAGATGCTCAGACTACTGGCTTTAGGCATGCAAAGTCAATCTAACAACACAAGCATTAAGTTGTTTTTGTACCTCAGTTGCTATCAACTCAACCTGTGTTCCTCCAAATCAGCCAGTTGCTTATGGGGAGGGGGTGTTCTTGTCTCCCAGCTCGCACACCAGCTGGCTCACAGGAAGGGTGAACTGGCTTCTTGTTTCTCCTCCCAGGCCCTGCATGGCTGTTTATGCTATATCTTTGATATTAATTATTTGAAGCATTTTTGGTCCTTTGGGAGCCCAAGCAAAATTTGTTTTTTAGAGTTATGGGACAAAATCTCTCTCTCCTTCACTCACATTCTTTCCTTCCCTTTCTCCCTCCCTTCTTCCATTTCTTTATTTCTTTTTGTTTTCTTCAATCCTGGGGATTAAACCCAAGGCTTTTGCACTGTGCTGCACCCCTATCCTCTCCCTTCTCCTTTATTTGCTTTTTATTTTGAGACAGGGTCTTACTAGTCACTCAGTGGCCCAGGTTGGGCTCAGTCTTGCAATTGCCTTGCTTCCATCTCCCAGGGTGCTGGATTATAGGTATGTCCTCTACGCCCTGCAAGATAAAGAACTTTCAAGTATGGAGCTAAAGATTCTACTGTTAGAAATAGACTATGGTATATTGAAAACTTAAGAAACACTGAAGCAGATAGGACAGCATAGCAAGAAAAAAAAAATCACACAGCCAACCAGACTCATTTCAATATAAATTCCTGATTTTCAGCCTCAAGCAAACACTTAATATAGTTGGCTATCTTATAATGTTTTTCTAAGTTCTTACTCTTTAAAAAGTCCATGTTTATAACTATAATGTCTGACTGCTTGCACTTCTGTTTCTAGTGTCTGTTACTCTTTTGCTATTCTTGGAATGTCTCACCTTAAATTCCCCGGGGCGGGACAGTGGTGGTGGAAGGACATGGTTGATTTATTTATTTTCAATAGTGGGGATTGAACATAGGACCTGTGCACTAAGGTACAGCCTGAACCCTTTTAAAATTTTTATTTTGAGACAGAGTCTTACTAAGTCCATAAGTTGCCCTAGCTGGATTCAAACTTGCAATCCCTCTGCCTCAACAATGCAGAGTACCAGGATTCAGCTGTGTGTCACCACACCAGGTTGCGTTCCTTAACAGAGATTTAACTTTCTGTCAGCAGTCAGGCCGTCTTGATGTGATCAGGCATTAAGGTCTTCCCTTTTCAGGTTTTGTGAGAGTTGACCTAGTTCCCATTTGCCCACATTCCTAGGGTGTCTTCACTAATATAGGAAGTGGCAGCTCATCATGGGCCTCTTCCTCAGACAATCACAAACTAGTTTTCCTCTATCCAGTAACATGAAATTGTGAAAAGCTTATCTTTTTAACCTTTTAGATGATTGGTTTCTTCCTTTTCACCACTGCACAGTATAAGATTTTTTAATTGTTCCCAGGGGAAAAGCCACACCAAATACAGAACTCACCTTTTAAGTCTTGGTCACGTTTGTTTTACTGAGTTCAATTTTTTGTTTCCCTGGCCCCACTTGGGGCTTGGGACTCTACTCCGCTAGGCATGCTAGAAACCATCAGTTGGTCTTGTGGATTTTATTTCCTCTTTGAGGAAGCAGGTGAAAATCAACAGCTGAGACTCCAGGACAAAAAGAGGTGAGAAGCCATGTGGGGCCCAGGAAGAGAAAAGTCAGATAGTGCCTCCTGAGAGAGAAAGAGAGAGAGAGAGAGAGAGAGAGAGAGAGAGAGAGAGAGAGAGAGAGAGAGAGAGAGAGAATCAGCCATGCTGGGACTGGGAGGGAGGAGCCCACCAACAAGTCAACTAGCCAGCCTTTCTGGTAAGCCAGGCAAGCCATGTGGGGCTCAAGAAGAGAGAAGTTCTGTGAGCCTACCAGCATGTGGGTTGAAAATCAGCAGCTCCTCCATCCCAGTAAAAAACCAGCTGGTTTGGGGGCCAGGCTGAGTTGATAACAACTGAAGTACAAAAAGCAACTGAATGCTTGCATTGTTTGGTTGACTTTTCAGGCCTGGGGCTGGTGGTCTGAGCACCAATAGGAAGTATAACAGTATGCAATATAGCAAATATGGGAGATTTCCTTCTATATTGTTTTTGAAGTCCACTTTCCTCCTAAACTGTATACTGTCCCAGGTTGTCAGGATTTAGGAGAGAAAGTAGCGACTCTGGAGAAGAGTTGGCTTAATTCTGGCAACACCCCACTGCTTCTATGAAGTCATGAACCCTTTTGAAATAGATATGTTATCTCCTCAGTCTTCCATTTAAAAGGCCAGGCTGCATACAAAGTAATTAGTGACCTACACTTTCAGGCCAGGATATTAGACAGCACTGAGCCATAAAGGACCCAAAGATCCTCTGGGAGTACAACTAGATATAAACTATAACTAATGTTCCTGACAGATTAATTCTATATACATGACCTGTCTTTCCTTGGGTAGGTGGTAGGTGGCAGCAACAGACCAAAAATTGTGCTTCATTTAACTAATCAGAACACTAGAAAAGTTCTTTTTTTAATGTTATTATTTTATTAATTTAAAAAATGGTATAGCCACAAATCAAATACATATGAAAACACATGAATAGAATGTAAATAATCTACAGAATATAGGCTACCTAATCTTTATTCTATAATCTTTCAGGTGCAGTTTATTTTTCAAAAGCTCTATGTTCAGTTCCATAGCTATTCTTAGTATTTATTTAATTAGTTAATTGGTGTATGTAATTGGTGTAATTGGTATAGTTCTGGGGGTTGGTCCCAGGTCCTCACATATGCCAGGCAAGTGCTCTACATGGCACTGTATCCTTTTCCCTAGTACTGAGAATATTAATGTTCCTTTATTGACAAATAGGGTGGCATATTTGAACCTTCTTTCTGCTTAATTTTTGATCTATTTCTATTGTCAAGATTTCATCCTCCGTTATTGAATTGGTCAAGGTTTATTTAGAAAAATAATCATTTAGGTACTTTAAACTGGATTGAACATTAGGTATTAAGTGGCTTATGAGAGGGCTAACAAAAGCGGCTTGGGTCACCTGCTGTCAACCTTAGCTTCACATCACAATATCGGAGTTGTGTTTGGATACTATCTGTTCTGGAAGCCACTGCAGATATGTCAAATCTAAACTGTGGTTATCTGTATTCATATTACTGGTCAGCTGATGAGAAGGTGCAGTCAGGACTCAGGGCCACTTTGGTGGTAAAGATCAACACTCACTTCAGAACTAATTCATCAAGGGAGCTACTGGTTTTTCTGAAATCTGCTGAATTAGCAGCTATAGCCGTCTTCGGGAAACTGGCATATCTGGAAAGCTGTCACTTCAGACCCTCCTATGCTTGCTGATGTTAACTAATAAAACAAGTGTCCTATACCCTGCCTTTTGGTGCCTCCAGAAACCACAGAAAAATGGAAGTCCTCCATCACTACGATGGACAAACTGAAGTCCATCCATCACAGAACCACCACAGGAGGCCTTAGCCTCCCTCGTGCCTCCTTCTACATCTCACATATTCATTTTATTGCTGGGAACTACACATATGTCATCTCATTGCAAGAATGCCTAGTGATTGTAGCTTTATCTTTCCAGTCCCACAAAACTGAAGACAAGCTATAAAGAGGTTGAAATGGATGTGTGCCCCAGTCCACTGTTCCACCAGGACATTACAAAATGGATCAGTCATTTTAAAGACTTGAGGACCCTTGAAGTCACACTAACCCAGACCTAAGGGTAAACATTTATGCCTATGTTTTGTGTGTGTGTGTGTGTGTGTGTGTGTGTGTGTACTTAGCAGGAGTCATAGGAACCCTTCCCCCAGACAAACTTTTTGCTTCCATAATGAAAAGCAACCCTGAGACCAGCTGAAGTCCCTTCCTGGGGGCCACAGGAGGAGAAGAGCTTGTACTGCCTCCTTTTTTTCCTAGTTGGTGTCTGCTTGTCTACCCTTCAGGGTCTCTGTGCTACAGTCAGAGGCTGGCTCTGCCATTTATCGCAGCCCTTGTATCCAAGCTGGGGCATCTGTGATTAGTTTCAACTTTACCTGTCCGTTATGCAATACAAGAAGTGTACTTCATGTATTCCAAACACTCAGTGCTAATCATAATCATATTTTTGTACAGCTTTTTCACATCTAGCTATAATGTTATGCATATTATATATATATATATATATATATATATATATATATATATATATATATATTTTTTTTTTTTTTTTTTGTACTGGGGATTGAACTCACAACCTCATGCTTGCCAGGCAGGCACTTAAGCCACTGAGCTAAATCCCCAGCCCTATTTTTTCTTCTGGAAATGAACTGTTCATATGACACATTTTCTTCATTAATGAAAATATACTTGATTATCTGTTTGCATGTCTTTATATCAGTTAAGATCTGCTTCAGTGCTCTCAAAATTAATTGTTTTATCCTATCTTTGCCTGAGCATGACTTAGAAGTAGACTAAAAATGGGCACATAATTTTGTGCCCATATATTGAAGTAGTAATTCTGCTCATGCAATACAGTGAGAAATTATTTTAAAATATTATTATGCAAGGAATGGTGACACATACTTGTAATCCCAGTAATTGAGAGGCTGAAGTAGGAGGATTGTCCTATGTTTGAGGCCAACTTGCACTACATAGTGAGTTCAAGGCCAGCCTGAAGTATGTAGTAAGACTGTGTCTCAAAAAAAAATATGTTTGTGTGTGTTTTGAAAAGTATATAATAGAATATTAAAATGGACTTTTACATAATTAATGAACAATATTGATAAATTTTTTGTTGTTATTGTTGTTGTTGTTTGTTTGAGTCAGGGTCTCACTATATGTTCAAGTTGGTCTTTGGCTCACTTTGTAGCCCAGGTTGATCTTGAACTCACAACAATCCTGCTTCAGCCTCCTGAGTTCTGGGATTACAGGCAAGTGCCACCACACCCAGCTATTGTTTTAACATAGGTTGTCACTAAATGGCTAAATTCCCAGGGCTGGGCTCAAATTTGTGATCATTCTGCTTCAGCCTCCTGGACAGCAGGGATTACCACCATACACCACCATGTCTGGATACTGTGTCTTCACATGACAAGAGAGAGAGACACAAGGTCCAAACCTGCTCCATTAAGTCACTTTTGTTGGTTTCTTTTGGTAGTGGTAGAGACCCAGGGCCTCATGCATACTAGGCAAGTGCTCAGCTACTTAGAGTACCCAGCCTGACTACTTCAGTTTTTACCTTACCTTCCTTTTTTTTGGTAACTAGGATCAGACTCACAACCGCATGCTTGTAGAACAGGCACTTATGCCGCTGAGCTAAATCCCCAGCCCCTTACATTCTTTTTGTTTTCCAGGATTCCACTCAAGACATCATCTTACATTTAGTCACTGTGTCTTAAATACTTCTCAGGTTCTTTTCATTTTTGATAGCTTTTCCAACTTTGATGGTCAATAGGCATTTTACAGACTGAAAATAAATTATTTTTAGTTTTATTTTAAACTTTTATGTAAAAATTTCAGCACACAGAATTAGAGAATAATAAATGAATACCAAATAGTCACAATTCAGCTTTAATAATTATTGCTAATTTGTTAATTTCATTCTATCGAAACTGTTCTATCCCCTAATCCTAAGGATTTTGAAGCAAGTTCCAGATATGTCACGGTCGCTCACATTTCAGTATAGATCTCTAATAGAAAAAGCCCTTTAAATATATGCCCACAATGCTATTATTACATATAATGTTAATAATAATTCTGTAATATTTACTGTCACCTTGTATTCCAATTTTCTTGACACTCCAAAGGTTTCAAAAGTTATTGCTAATATATTTAGATCAAGATTCAAACAAGATATGTTTATTGGCTTCTGCTGGTTTGAATAAGATTTTTGTCTGTTTTAGTCTAGATCTTAAACGGAAAAGTATTTTGAGTGTTGGCGCCAGATGCCCTACCTCTGGCGTTTCAGACAGGCCCTTAGCTTCCTAGCTCACAGCCTGCTGACTCCACAGGCTCGCTTTGGAGGGGTCGCTGATGAGGCGTGGCTTTCCCCTCCACACCCCCGACCTCAGTGCCACAGAGTCTAAGAGAACCTCTCTGAGGGCGAGGTACAGATTCTTTGAGCTGGGAAGGGCTGGAAGTTGAGCCGTAACTGAGGAACACAGAGAGGAAAGGCTGTGGATGGAGACACGGAACTAACACCTGCCAAGTAGAGCGGAGAGGCAGCAAGATTCAGAGCAGGCTGTGGCTTCTTCCAGTGGCAGGGTAGAGCTAGGAGGCTCCACAATTAGATGTGACAGGAAGGTCACAGTGTAAAGTGGCCTACTCAGATGGCCTTCTTGCTGAGGGCTAGTTTCTCTCAGCAGAAAGAAGCTGGATGGTCGCATTTGGTACAGAAATTGGGATGGATCAAGTACAGAGTACAGGCATTGTCTATCAAGGGAACAGCAGTCAGGAACTTGGAGTAAAGCTCTTGTGTCCCTCCACAAAAACAGCACCACCACCAACAGCAACAACAACAAAAATGCAAAAGAATTAACCTTCTAGTATTTGCAAATCCCAGACAGCCCAAATAGTATCTATTTCTCTTACTTCTCAGGTAGAGGAAAACGAAGGAAAAGGGAGAAATCAGCACCTTCTTCCCTTCCTTAGCCTAAGCAGTACTGTGCTATGAGTGGGGAGGAGTTTTATCTTTACATGTTCTTTTGAATTTTTAAAATTAAATTGGATTATGATAAAGCCAAACCCATTCAAACCTGGGACAGAATCTCCTCTGGGAAGGAAATATATTTTCCTGATAAAATGCTTAAGCAATTTTCTGATAAATTTTAATAAAATGAAACTCTCTGCTGGGAAGCTCGCTACTTACTTGGGTATGGTGGTACATATCTGTAATCTCTGGGAAGGTGAGGCTGGAGGATCACAAGTGTGAACCCAGTCTGGGCAGTACAAATACCACAGGTTCAATTCCCAGTGCTGCAAAGACAAATATTTTTTTTTTTAACTTAGGGAAAGAAATGTTTATGAATTAATTTTGGTTGTCCTTGAAATCAGTTTATATCTTAACAGAAAGTCTGTGAGGAATCACTTTTAATTGACACTTTGTGGTGATAAATTAGATTTACAGGTGATACCTCCTCAGTTCAAATGTCATTTAGACAAAGAAACTATAGTTTCTGTTCATCGTTATTTCCCAGATTCTAGTGCCTGGTCACCTTTTACATCCATATTATATAGGCAGAATTTTCCTTTTCCATGATTATCATAAACATGTTCCAACATCATAAACTGTTCTAAAGAGTTCAAGGGAGAGAATAGTTTCACAAGGGTTTAATGTCAACCATACTAATACAGAACTTAGCTATTTAAAGCCTATTGCTATAAATAACTGAGATGAAATGTGGTAAGCACTTGTGAAAGCAACTGAGCAGGATGTGGGAAAATTTGGAGTAGCAGGAGTATTCCAGATAAAGTGGATACAAGAGCAAAGGCTTTTTTTTTTTTAATTGTTTTTAGCTCTGTTTAGATTGTAGGATTACAGAGTGGTCAGGTCATAAAATTTCAACTTTTCATATAATTTAATCATACACTGGATGCAAAGAGCCTACATACACTCAGCCAGGTGTGGGAATCTCAGCACCTGAGAGGCTGAGGAAGGAGGATATAGAGTTTGAGGCCAGCCTGAGATACATAGTGAGTTCAAGGCCAGCAAGATTTTAGAAAGACTATCTCAAAGAACAAAAAAACCCCAAATCATATAATCACATATATACAGTGTTGACAGTAGTATATTTAAGTTGGCACAGCCATTTGAAAAACAACTTGGCATTAATATCAAGAACATAGGTCCAGCTGAGTATGGTGGCACAAACCTGTAATTCCAGCCACTCATGAGGCTGAGGCATACAGGTGGCAAGTTCGAAAGCAGTCTGGGATAGAAGCAAGACCCTCTCAAGAAACAACAAAAAAATGCTTACACATTGATATGTTTGAAGTATTCTAGCTTCTAGTTTTAAAAATATGGGGAGGAAGCTATATGCACGCATGAATATTTCCTTTACAAAAAATTTTGAATGATAGTGAAAATAAGCAGCAGACTGGAAGTGTAAAAACAGGCACTAGCAGGCAACTTTATGGCTTTATGCACTTGCCATGAAATTATTAAAACGTTCACTGAAAAGACTGCAAAGTAGAAAAAAATAAGGGTTGAATCACGGTGTAATATATGGTGTTTTTAAAAATTTATTAAAGAAACATTGCCATTAATCCCTCTCAAAAGATTCTCCTTCACTTTGAACACATTATTCTTGCCACTTTCTGAAGCAGATCTGGAAGTCTCATGTCTTTACAAGCTCTTACTAAAAACATGGCGAATGCCACTCAGTGCCACCCAACTGAATGGCAGGCTAGGAAAGTAAAATGTGTCCCTATCAACCGCAGTCCCCAGATCTGATACTGTGTGACTTCAGGCTCATCCCCAAAGGCAAAATGGCCATAAAAGGCAAACCTTTTGAAGCAATGCAGGACATGGAAACAGCCATTAAAAATAAATAAATAAATAAATAAATAAATAATAGAAAAGGATTGGAAAGGAAGAGAGGAAATACAAAAATGATAATAGTATTAGGGTTATGGATAATTTTTTCCCTTGTATTTTGAAAAATTTCTCTAGGTATTACTTAAAATTTGTTTCACTTAGAGCATTTATTTAAAATTTCTAAAGTATTAGAAACACAAGTTACTGGCTGTCCGTGCCGAAATGGTACATAAAATTTTCCCTTTGTTAAATCTTCTGCTGTTGGCAGACACAGTACATTTTTTTTAGCTAAGCAAATGTCAGTTGTTACTATGGCACTTCTAAAGTGCCACAAAGCTCCATAATAATTGGCAGAGTACTCTTGGGTGAACATAGAAAAAAGACAAGGATTAAGAAAAGGAAAACACTGATCTCCATCAGTGATTTGGAAGAAACAGTACTAGTGGGGGACACAATAAATAACTAGGGTGAACTCTCTAAGTATGCAAAGGCAACTGAGTTGGATACAGGGGATTGTGGAGTAGCAGGAGTATTCCAGACAAAGAGGAGCCAAAAGCAGGGTTTTTTTTTTTTTTTAATTTCTCTATGCAAACTGAAAATAACTGAGTATTGTGACTATAGGTTACCTGTAAGATTGAGGAAATGTATAATAACAGGTTAGGAGAGGCTGAGACCTTAGATTTGATTTTGACTGCAATAGAAAGACTTTCAAGATATTTGAGAATGACTTAAAATGTTGATTACATTAGGCTGCATGAAATGATCTGGGAGATGACAGGGACATTACAAAGTTTATACAACAAACCAAGTGCTTCATTAAGTTAAAGTATCCAGATGAGCATCCTTAGAATATATTTTACTTTAAAAATATTAATTTACCACATTCTAACCAGGTTTTGGATGATTTTTGATGTTTGCTGACAGAGTTGGCACCTAACAGTGAATCAGGTTGCAGTGAATTAATTTTAACTAAGTGGCCAGATGCAAAGGAAAATGTAAAAGTACTGAGGCCAACAAATAAATTGAGAAATGCAAATTCTTGCACATAAAAGGATTTGGAATTTCAGGAGGCAGATTATTAAACGCTGTAGCACTCCTTTGGAGTATTAGGCTGTTTTAACTTAAGTCTAAAATAACTCCTCAGGAAGTAAAATTCTCTAAGTAGAATGCCTTACCTGTCTAGGCAATTAAGATGTTTCTGAACAATAAAGACTACGAAAACAGTATGACTGAACAGCAGATTGAAGATGATTAGAATTTTTTTTCTTGTTTCCACTGGCGTCAGAATTCAGAATGTCTCCTCCCAGAAAATATCACAATCTACTTAAGAGTGGCATACAGGTTCAACGCTCTTCTAACTCAGGAGTTTAAAAGGTTGTAGCCTTCATCTTGTATCAAAATCTCCAGATCGGCTGAGCAGTTATCTGAACGTTTTTTGTAATTAATCCGCTTTCAAATAACTAACCTAGGCCCTTCATTTCTAGAGCAAATGTTGGATGGGAGGCGATGGAGTTGAAAATGGTATTACTGATCAAAGGGTACAAAATTTGTTAGCATGAATAAATACTTTGGATGTACTGTAGAGCGTGGTGATTGTAGATGAAAATGCTAGCTACTTAGCTGGAAGTGGTGGCGTGTAATCCCAGCACTCCGGAGGATCAGAGTTCAAGGCCAGCCTCGGCTGAGTGAGTTCAAGGCAAGCCTGCACTACACAGCGAGACCTTGCCTCAAAAACAAAACAATAAAAAGGCACATTCGTGAAAATCACTAAGTGACCTTAACTCTGGGGGAGGGGGCATATGAGGTTATTAGCACGTTAATTGGCTTGATTTAATCTCTTCACAAGATATAGCTATATTAAAACATCACCTCGCACACTACATACACACGGGCGCTGCGTCGGTTACACTTTACTAACGCTGGGCCGCCGAGCCGCGCAAGGAGGCCGGCCGGGGCTCAGCTCCCGGGACCTGCAGCCGCGGTGGTGAAACCCGAGGAGCGCCCGGCGCCGGCCCCGCGTCCCCGGCTGCCCTCGCTCCCGGCCCGTCTCATTTGCCGCCTTGCGACGCGTGACCCGGGCGCGCGGGCGTCGGGCCGAGCCGGCGCGCCCCGCGGTGCCATGTGCCTCCTGCCGCCGTCGGCCGCCGCCGCGCCCCGGCTCCTCCGCAGAGGGCTCGCCGCCGCCATGTCCGCCGCCGCCGCCCAGCTCAAGTCGGTGGACTACGAGGTGTTCGGGAGAGTGCAGGGTAGGGACCCCCCGTAACACTGGATACCAAAGCGGTGCTGGAGGAAACAAGAAGGCGGCGGGAGGCGCCTCCCACCTGGAGGACGCCTTTCCCGGGTGGGGCTGGTGCTTCCGCTTGGCCGTGACGCGGCAGCTTTGGGAGAGAAGGAGTAGTAGCGCGCATGCGCGGGGGGCGGGGGAGGGCTGACTGTAGGCCGGCGGGCGGGGTTGTGCGAGCGCCGGCCGGTGGGGAGGTAAAGGCTGACTGGGTCACTAAAATTACTCCGGCTTCATTTTAATTTTAGGAAGAACATCTAAATGGTACCCCAGGTTTTACCTTGAGGTTATACGCTTCGCCGATTCGTGGCTCTAAAAATAATTATTTAAGTTTTGCCTTATAAATTTAGATAGTTGCAAAAAGTGTAATGTCTGGCTTATTGTAAATACTAACACTGGTAAATCACCCCGCAAAATTTGTTAAGTGTTACATTGTGTAGTGACATAATGTCCCCAATCATTCATTTTAAAATAAAGCCCTTAATTAACATTGAGAAATTTTACATCATTCCTTTTCGTCTTTGAATTTTATTTTCATTCCACTTCCCTCAGAGAATGTTATCCCAGGTTGTTCTTGAGAGTGTCCTCTGCTCATTCTGTTATGCTTTTCTGCACTATGTTAGTGCATATATATATATATGAAATAATTTTTCTTAATTGCCTTTCACAATAAGGCAATAAGGCTCTAAATATTAATTTTTTCTTCTGGATTATGTTACTGTTACAATTACTAGAACATAGCTGTTGAAAATAATACAAATATATTTAAAAAGTAAATTTGGTGAACCATTGCTAAATTTAAAAAATAAGTTTATATTAGAAATTTATTTCTTAATAAGAAATCTGGGGATATTTATGGAACCTGAATGAAAAGAAGGACTGAATTATCCTATTTTGGTACTCTAGAGACATTTATTATGTCTTTTGTAAAGAGCCTTTCTTTCAAAGATTGATTGTGAAAAAGAGGTAGAAAAGAGAACCATGACAGTCAGGTCTCAGGTCCATTTTAGAAAAGGGTCTGTGTGGAAACTGAGGATCTAGAAATTGATTCCCTTAAAAATTTCCATGGGTTTGTACCAGGTGGGAAGTCTTTGGGTGTGGTACCCTGGTTTGAAAACCACCACACTATAAGACAGCAAAAATATTACATAAAATATGACAATGATGGCAAAGATTACTTTAAGAAAATATTTGGTCCATTGTCTATAGAGCTGGCAGTAGGTAGGGTGTGCACGCGTGAGTGTGCTTGTGAATGCACACGCGGGAAATTTCCTGAGGGTGTTTTGTGTGCTGAGTATCTCACTATTACTACTTAATTCATATCATAATTTTATGAGATATATGTCTTGTTTCTATTTTCACAAGCAGAAAAATAGGTACAGAGAGGTTCTGTCACTTGGATAAGCCTTTAGACATGTAGGAACTTGATCCTACATATTTGACTTTAAAACTTGAACTTCTGTATGATATGACATTTTTGGTTAATGCACTCTATATGTTTAATGATTTTTGACTATACATGGTATAGGAAGGTCAATTTTGGGCAGCAGTGAAAGTATGGGAATGGGAAATGCACCATATACATGAATAGTGGAGTTTTAAAAGTTAGCTCTGGGACAATAACTCCTGCAGTTCACAATATGCTAAATGGAAGAAGATATATTTGCATTAGTGATTTATCAAGATATAGTGTGTGGTACTAATTCAAAGTCATATATTTGACATTCCCTGACAACTTAGGATATGTCAAGCTCTGCACTCAGTATTTTACTTGTATTTTCCATTTAACCCTATCCCTGTGACCTCAGTTTCCTCACTGAACAAATGGAGAACAGAGAAATTACTTTCCCAGGTTAAACAGAATTAAGCAGTGGAGCTGAGATTTAAACCTTGACGGACTATGCCAGAACCCATGCTTCTGCTGTTTCCTGTGCATTCTCCCCTCAACACACTTTCCATCCTCATTTTACTTTCTTCTTAACCACACTTGAACACATGGACTGAAGCAGGACATAAAGATCTGACCATTTGGCTATTCCACATGGTCTTGAGGACTGTGTGTGTGTGTGTGTGTGTGTGTGTGTATGTGTGTGATACTGGGGATTGAAGCCACGGCCTTCACACTATTTCCCCAGCCTCTTTTAAAAACTTTTTCTTTCTGCTTGCTTCAGTAAGTTGCCCAGGCTGGATTCAAACTTAAACTCCCAGATGCAGGGATCATAGGACACATTACCACCACGCCTAGCAATGACTGTCATTTTGAGCAAAGGAAATTTGGTGTGGTTGGAAAGCAGCCCACTCAGTAAAACAGCAGCCTCTGATTCTGCCTCTCATTTGATGGCATTCTCTGTCACCGTTTTTATATATTGGTCTTTGTCTCTCTGTCTTACAGAATTTCTCATAATTTTCTCGTGATTACCTACGAAGTAAATAGAAACCACTGACTTTTTATACAAGTCATAATGATTATGTAGAAATAATTGATTGTAAGTTATCAAAAACAAAATTTTTACTTCAACAATAAAAAATGGACAGTAATTAAAGATAGTATTGTGAACTAGGTGTGGTAGCACAATCCCATAAGCCAACACTCTGGGAAGCTGAGTTGGGGGCTCAGTTTGAGCTTGACCTAAGAAATTTAGTGAATTAGCAAGACCCTGTCTTGGAATTCAGAAAAAAGTGCTGGGGTTGTAGGTCAGTGTGAAGACCTTGGGTTCAGTTCCTAGGAGAGAGAACTGTAGAATTAAATTCTAATTTAAAAGTGTAGAATAATAAGACTTTAGTAAAAGCTGACTTGTTAGAAGAAATGGCTATGAAAATGAATTCACAATGGAAGAAGATATAATTGAGAACATGTAATACGTACAGCTTATGGATTGATAAAGAAAATTGACATTAAAATATTCAAGTGGAAAACATTCCCAGTGAAAATAATTTCAATTGCATAGAAATGAACACAGGAAAAAAGATAGTAAATGATTTAACTTTCCTTTTTGACCAATGACTTAAATTGGCTTACTGGATCTTAACACAAAAAACATTTCCCGATGAAAAATAATGTGGGTTTTATTTCTATTTAAAATGTTCAAATTATAAAATTCCTTGGTGACAAAATAGCACTTAAAATGTTCTAGGAGTCAAATATACTATCCTATTTGCTCTGTAAAACACAACACCATCATTTACAAGGATTTTGAATTCTAAGAATTAATTTGTTAGTGTTTGAAATTCAGGAAAATACAGTTATAGAAGCAATATTACAAATAGTGGGTTGGGTTCTCACACCCATCTGTAAAGTGCAGATGTAGAGCCTTTGACAGCTGCTGCTTTCCATGTCTTCTGCTCTTCCTCTGCTTTAAATTTTTTTGTTTGTTTTAGGAGAGATGTATGTTTACAAAAAAGTTGAGAAGATGAAATGGTGACCACACAGTTGCTGTAAGGCAAGTTTAGTACCTTATTTTTAACAAAAGTACATAATTTATTCATATCTCCTTAGTTTTTACCTTTTTTGTT
This sequence comes from Hydrochoerus hydrochaeris, assembly GCA_004027455.1. Lineage (NCBI taxonomy): Eukaryota > Metazoa > Chordata > Mammalia > Rodentia > Hydrochaeridae > Hydrochoerus > Hydrochoerus hydrochaeris. The sequence continues at coordinate 387,211 of PVLA01000829.1, read as the reverse complement.
GTTGTTCCATGAGTCACATTGCATTTAGTCCAGTTTTTGTGTTTTTTTTTTGTGGGGAGGGTGGGTACTAGAAATCGAACTCAGGACATTGTACTTGCCAGCAGCTATTGTACCATTGAGCTATAGCTTGGCCTGGCTTTGGCAATTTTAGAGAGTACTTTGTAGATTGCTCCCCAGTTGGAATTTTTCTGATATTTTTGACAGGATCAGATTGGGTTTATGTGTCATTAGAGGTAAAGTGTCACTCTCATCACACCATGGCAATGGTACATATTTTCAGTTTGACTTATTACTGTTGGTGTTGACCCTGATCACCTGGCTGAGACAGTGTTTGTTGGGTTTCTCCACTCTCCATATACTTTTTCTCTCCTTTTCCATTCTTTACTTTTAAAATCTCCACCTTCTCAAAGGCTCTCTTCCCCTCACCCCCACAACTCGTCTTGCCCTGGGGTCTTTGGGCTAAGTTAATGGAACAGGTGACTGTTCCTCTGTGAGAGCATTTGTGACCATGGCCTGGTCTGTAATGTTTCTGTGGATGTTTAGTCATATTTACAACTAGAATATAATCTGAAAATTCAAAAGAGAAATTGAACTGTGCATAACTCTCAGATGAATACTTATGACACTCCTAGAAATGCACTATAGCAACTTGTAGGTTTATAAGCACCTTAGAAAGTCAATAGTTTGTCTTGACAGTATTAACTCAGGCTTGGAATAGCTTTTTGGAGTACCGATATAAATGCCAGTTTTTGTATTTATCTTTTAAATTAATCAATCAATTAATTTTTGTACTGGGAGTTGAACCAGGGCCTTTACAGTAAGCTTCATCCCAGGCCCTCTTTTATTTATTTGTTTGTTTGTTTGTTTTGCGACAGGGTTTTGCTGAGTTGTTAAGTTGCCTGTGCTAGGTTTGAATTTAAGGTCCTCTCACCTGTCTTCCAGAGTGCTGGGATTGTAGGAATGGGACTCTACTCCTGGTTTAGATAGCAGTTTTCTTAAAGATTGTTTAAAAACACAAATGAATTAATTATTAAGTGACTATCACATATTTTAGAATATATAACTTTATCTGTCCTTCTATGGCTAGGTAAAAGAGAAAAACTATTAGAGATTCAAAATTTAAGTATGTTAAAGTGAAGAGATATAAATGTGATTAACTCTAAATCCCTTTTACTTCTTTGTTTCTATAGCATTTCACTTATAGTTGTTACACTTTTTATTTTTACTTTTCTTTTATTCATTCTGCTTTCCACTGTAGTTCTTTGTGCCTCTCACTATATGTAAGGATAGCATTTTAAAGATGAGACTGGTTGGTGTCTTGTTTTGATGTCCCCTGCAGGACTGTGCCTCTACTGGGGACTTGTACCTCACATTAAAATGAAGTACTTGGGGATGACTGTTTCAGCAATTTGGAAGATGCTGTGGTACATGGTGCTAGGGAATCAGACCCTGTACCACAGGGAAAGGTTAATTGAGACAGGATTTTATTCCATATGAGGAACAATTTTCTAGCAGTTAAAATATGTTTAAAATTACTAAGGGCTGCTTTGTAAGGTAGCAACTAGATCACATCCTACATTCAAAATTGGCATATGCAGTCAGATCCCAGAATGAAGGAATACATCACAATATGAAAATCTGATCTGACATTAAATGAGGCTGATATTTAAAGTTTGTCATATGATGTCTTTAAATACCAACATTTCTTTGTAGACTTAAAGTATATTTGCTTTGCAAATATTCCCCTCCTGTTTTCTGCTGATTCATCTTTCCGCAAAGAGAGGGGCAGTTACAACTGATGGAGCCTTGGCTGAACAAGTCTTTCATGACTGAAGGGGCTCATGTCTGTCCTAGTTTCTGGAGCAGTGTGTCAGATCAGCTTCCTTTCTCTTTAACAAGTGAGGTAGTAGCAGCACAGGGTGCTGTGAAAGCCCATGGAAGCATCTTCTTCAACAGAGACCCTGACCTGAGAGTGCTGTGTTCCATCCAGTACTGGTAGCTCAGAAAATTTGTCTCCATGTTCACCTTTTCATTTTCTATAGATGTCTCTCTGTTTCATACTGTGCTTCAGAACAGGCGCCAGGACTCTCAGAAAGATTCTGCTAACTTCCAAGAACTATAGAATTTTGAACATTTGATTTCTGCAAGATTCCCTGCTCTGTAGAAAGCTGATGGGCTGGAGGTCTCTAAACCTCTTGACCACATGTTCCTTCTAAGGATTTAAGGGTGTTGTTTGAGAGCCCAGTAAGTAATATCCATTGTCATTATGAGAGCTATTGGCAAGGAAGATAAAGAGTATAGCAGAGTTTTGGCAGTGTGACATATATCCACAGGAAACTGGGCTTTGTAATAATCTAGACACCAGAGTGAATCATACCCAAACAGGCACAGGCAGAGCTGCTCCAGGGCAGAGAGAAAGATGACCCTGTGGGGAACTTCCTTTGGTAGAAAGAAGCACCCAGGTTATGCATGCTTCAACTTCTGATCTTACCTATTAGACGAGTCATTGCACACCCCTGAGGGGGAGTCAGGGGTCAGGTAGAGGGTGGCCAGGAATGTCATACTAATGATACTCCTCCTCATGGAAGGAACTGTCTCTAGGGAGCAAGAAGTTTTCTCCAGAAATAAGCTGTGAAAGTTGAGGAGGGGTCATCTACTTAGTTCTGCTTGAATACTTCAAGATGATCTGCACTGCAGCGTTTTTGGCTTGGAGCAATAGGGAGATGTAGTGAGCAAACCTGGAGAACCAGGTACCTTGCTCTGTACATACAGGCAGGAAGGACTACATCTTCCCTCTCATCATCATTGTTTTCTACATTCCTTTCTTTGTGTGTGTGCACTCCGCTTTTCAGAATCAAGGTACGATTCAGAAGCACTAAATATACAGCTATTTATTTAGTATTCACAATGCTTTGCAACCATTAGCACTAACTCCAGAACATTCCCATCATCCCTAAATGAACACCTCCTCCTATTCCCTTTGAGTCTCTCTTACTTCCTCCCTCATACACAGGCATGCAAGAGCGCCTCAGAAGCCAGAACCAAACCCTCTGCTGTCCTTGGCCCTTTCCTCACGGTTTGAAGGTGACTGCTGTGACTCTCATTATAGTCACACTGTAGTCAAGAAGAGAAAGGACAGAAATGCAGTTCCCTGGCTGAATCAGTCCCTGTTGAAGAGCTTTATTGAAAGCCTGAACCAATGTTTTATCTCTCATTGACCACCCCTAAGATAAGAAGATGTAAAGGGGCACTTCGCTGCCACCAAGGTAAAATCAGAATTTTGTTAGAAAAGAAGCAGGGGAAAGTGGATTTTGTGTATACAATTAGCAGTCTTGACACTGTTTAAAGTAATGAATTACACTTGTATTATCTAGTTTACCAGACAGTATGAACTGAGCTTAAGATTATATTTCTTGAATTTAAATGAATACTGCAATTTTACTATCTTGAGATTTTTAAAAATTAAATATGTGGGTGGCGGTTTAGCTCAGTGGCATAAGCGCCTGCCTGGCAAGCGTGAGGTCATGAGTTTGATCCCCAGCACCAAAAAAAAAAAAAAAAAAGTAAATATGTGTATCTTTACTACTCATACTTAAAGTTACTTCTAAATTTAAAACTTGGAAAATTTAAATCAAATTAATATATACATGAATTAAAAACAAATCGGTCTAGAATGACTGTTGCTGTCCTTTATAGTTCTATATGTAAATATAAGATATAGTATACATAAGTATATAAATGATATAGGTTATATACTCACTATATATTTTTTATGTATAATTCTGCTAGAATCTGCTAGAATCAACATAGAATTCTAGAGATTCTTTCTAAAATTCTTTTTTTGTTTTACAGTACTAAGGATTAAACCCAGGAATTTCACATTGAGTTATATCCCCATTTCTTTTTTTATTTTTTATTTTAAGACAAAGTTTTGCTACATTGCTAAATTTCCTATACCTAGCTCAAACTTGTAATTTTCCTGCCTTAGCCTCTCAGAGTTCTAGGATTACAGGTGTGTGTCACCACAACTGGCTTTCTGTCTAGAACTTTGAATGCAGTACATTTAGTGTTATTTGAAAATAAATTTGAATTCTAATATTTTATTTTAGTATGGTTATGTGTATATTTTTAATGTTAATTCTGAATCATTACAGGGCAGTTAAATATTTCACTTAAATATTTGTGAACTGGTTTTTCTTTTATTCATTTATTTAACAAGTGTATATGCAACTGTGGTTTAGGTTTGGATGAATAAAACAGAAGAAGTCCTGCCTTTGTGGAACTTACTGTTAATTATGAAGGCAGGAAGTGAAGAGTAAACAAATAAATATAGAATATTATATGTAAATAAGTATGTAAATACTTGTTTTTCAGGAAGCACGGGTGTGCATTCCTATTTTAGATGAGTTAGAAAATGCTTCTCTAATAAGATGAGATTTATGCAGAAATAAAACATAATGAGGAGTCAGCTGTGAGATCACAGGAGCAGCATTGCCAGCTGAAGGAGCAGTAAGTGCAGAGGCCAAGGGACTGGACCACACTTGGTATATTTAAGAAGCCCAAAGAGGAAAGTGTACATGGCTGGGATGGAGTAAAGAAGGGAGTGGTCAGAGGTGAGGTAGAGGTGTTAGGAGCAGGCATGGAGAGCATGGTAACCACCCTCCAGTAGAAGGTTGAGTGTCATGGGAGGCCACTAGAGGGCTTCAAAGTGGGAAAGGAAATGATTTGATTATACCTCCTTGGCTGCTTTATGAAGAATATACTATAGGAGGCAGAAGTAGAAAGGAGACCAGTTAAAAAGTTTCTTATAGTAATTTAGTTGAAAGGTTATGGAAACTTTAGCTGTAAAAAACATTACTACCTGTCATGGTTAGTGTCAGTGGCCCCCAAGTCCCATGCCTTTGCATTATGCATTTGTGATTGGTTCATTGTCTAGCGCTTGGATTGGGGGTGTGAGCGCTACACCGGCCTAGGGGTGGAGCCAGGATGTGATGTAATGGCAGGAAGAGGCGTGTCTCTCTTGTCGGTTTCCGCCTTGCTGTTTGCAGCCGCCATGAACTGTGGCCCTGCCATGCCACCCTGCCTTGGAGCCAACTGAGTATAGACTGAAACCTCCAAAAACTGTAAGAAATAAACCTTTCCTTTCCCAACTTTGGGCATCAGGTATTTTGTCTCAGTGAGGAGTAAAAAGTAACTAAGACACTACCCATTCTAGAAAGTATTGGAGCAGAATTGAACTATTTTTCAGTAAGTCTTTAGTGAAGTTTGGGGACAGTAAGTTATTTTGAACAGTGAGAAAATGCCTAATTTTGAATTCTAATTTTGTTATTCTTAAATTATATCTGTGTGGAAAATAAAATATTCCTTTGATAGGTTAAGATAATTTCCTTAACCTTGTGACATGCGGTTAGTGGAGTACCTGTGTTCAGTGCCTGTTATAAGTCTTAAGGGCCCTTTACTTTAAGTCAACGGCCCATTTTTGTCATCAGTGAATAGATTGCCAGAGGGCTCCCAAGATTCATAAATGTTGAGAGAATGTTCTTCACTGGGGCTTGAGGTGAGGCAATCAGCTTCCCTCCTTGCAGCTGCAGTATTTCTGGCTTATGGGTACAAGGAGCAGTGTGTCAGGCGGCCTAAGAAACTCCAACACCAGATTCAGTTAGGGTGCAAGAGAGAAAGGTTTGCCTTTCCAACATCCATGGTTTCTTTTGTGTAGTACTACTGACTGAAAATAGGTGAGGCAACATTGATACCCAAGCACAAGGCTTGTTATCAAACGCTTGAACTGTATCAGTGGGGGGAAGTGTGTCAGATAGCCAGGTACTCAGTATGAGTTTTTTTAGTTTCCCTTTTTGTAATACAACTTTTTATTGGTGAAGGTGGGAATCTAATGCAGGACCTCATGCATGTTAGACATGTTCTATCACTGAGTTATATCCCCAGCCTGTGATGCAAATCTTAACCTGAAATATAAACCTTTTCCACATCTCACCTATATCTTCCTTCAAGGTAGTGCCAGCCACTGGCTCTGAACTTCAGTGGATTTAAGAATCACTGGCAGAGCACGTTAACCAGACTTACGGAGTGTAACTGTAGAATTTCCACTTCCAGAGGTCTGAGGAGATGCCTGGGAATTTGAGTTTAAAAAACTCTTAGATGCTGCTGGTTCATGGGCTTCTCTGAGTAGGAAAGAGACTATGTGTTTCCAATGTTTTTCTGGCTTCAGTTTCATGTATTTCTCTTTTCATAATGGTAATACATGGCGCTGTGAATATGTATAATGTAGACTTGACTGAAACTGTTTATCTACTGTATTCGGGGACTCCTTTACTCATATGATTAAAAGACTGCACAGTTTTGTCTGCACAGTTCTGCCCATTTTCTCTCCTGTTTTATTTCTTCTACAAGGTTTGGATGACCTGGGGTTTCTTGAATCTTTGACTGATTCCCTTTATATCTACTAATATCTTTTACTTCATCTGTATAACAGAGTGCCTTTCTGATTCTCTTTCAGATCAATATTTCCCTCATCATTCCTCCACATTTGACACATAACTTTTGAAATATCTTTATAGCCTTATAAAAATCCCATTTTTGATATTATCCTGTCTCTATTGCTTTATTGCTCTTTTTCTTCATATTCACTTGGCAATACAATATAATACCACCAGAAAGCATTACAAATCTGCCTGCAAAGCTATAAAAATATTTAAGCTACTGATCTTCTACATCCTGTTAACCAGTCTGAATTGCTGGGTGTAGAAGCAATATCTTTTTGCCTTTTCAGAGGTGATTTTATCTATGCCCTGTGACTTCCCAATTAATTTTTTGTTTTTTCCAGCCCAGGTATAATTTATATTCTGTAGCCACCACTGCAGTTGAGATATAGAACATTCATATCATCTCCCAAAGTTCCCTCATGCCTCTTTTTGCAGTGCTTTCTCTCTTCCCAGTCTTTGACAAGTACCAATCTCTTTCCAGTCTATAGTTTTATCTTTTCTAGCATGTGGAATTATACACTCTGAGTCTAGCCACTTTGGCTTAGCATAATGCATTTAATTTATACATATGATTCATTCAGTTGTTGCTTGTATCCATTGTTTACTCCTTTTTATTGCTGAATAATATTTGATTATGTGACTATCATAATTATCTATTCCCAAGATATTTTGAATTGCTATTTCTTTTCCTTTAAATTTAACCTTTTTAATTTGTTTGGTTTTTTGAGTTCTACAAAGAAAATTTCCTGTGTTTTTCTATATGGGAATCAAAATTAAGTTGTATTAGGTATAAACAAGCTCTGTATTTCTGCACCTTACATATTCCTGATACTTCTTAGACCTGTCATAACCAACTCTCAGATAGGAGGTCAGCTGTGGGACATATCTGTCCCAAAGAATCTTATTCTATGCATCCTTTTGGACCAGAGTCCTTCCAATTTGCAAGAATGACCTGAGCTCTGCTGTATAGGGTCATTTCTGCAGTTTCCAGGAGACATGTAAGAAGGCTTTCTCTTTTTCCTAATAGATTCTGTTGTACTTTATTCTCGCTGGGACATAATACACAGCACCCATAATTTAAGGGAGGAGAAGATTGTTTTGGCTCATGTTTCAAACTTTTCAAGTCATGTTCAGCAGACTTTAACATGGACAGAACACGGTAGAAGAGCGCCCTGTAGAGGCAAGCTGCTCACTTCAAGGTGGCCAGGAAGTAGAGAGAGACAGAGGGGCTATGGGGAAGATACATCCTTCCAGGTCACACTCCCAGAGACACACCTCTTTTGCCAGACTCTGTCTCCTAACAGCAGATCATCTGTATCACCTCCATGATTCAGTCATCTTCCAAAAGCCCTGCCTCTGAGCAGGTGAGGCCTTTGGAGGACATTCTTTAGGCTATGACAGACTTCAAATCATAAACATGTATTCTTGATAATTTGAAACCGGCTTGCCTCTTCTTTCACTTTACTGTAGGGCCCAGTTCTGTACGCATCAGTGTTTGGTTCCAGACAAACTGGAATATGAAATCCTATAACATTCTTGATTTATTCCCCACAGACTGGAGCTCCCACAGCTTTGTGGATAACTGAAGCCGTGGTAGTTGGCCGATATGAAGAGGCTTGGTCTATCACAGTTTAGATAAAGAGAACATAACCAAGACAATAAAACTGCCCAATATACCTGATGAAAAGTATGAATATAATGTAACCTATACCATAAAGATCCCAAGGATTATTTCCATTTAATTAACTTTTATTCTGGGCTTCAGAAGCCCAGTTATGTCAAGCATATCATAGCATGATATTGCTTCTTCAGTGATTCTAATTATAACTAGAAACAAAATTGTAAAAAGTGTATTATATTTAAACTTGAATTTAGTTCTTGGCATTTATTCTTGCTCTTAACCAAAATGCCTAGAGGTAATTAGTTCTTGCATTTAAAGAAGCAATTCTAAAAACTGAGGATAGGTAAGTTTAATGCCAAATATCCTCAGCTGATCTTGTAATGAAGATTTTACTTTATTTAGCATTTTATTTTTTAATGTTAAAGAGGATAAAACAATAAAACCAAAACAAACCAGTGTAAGAGGTACAGGCCTTAAAACATACAAAATCAACAACAGTTGCCATAATGTCTTCAAAATAGCTGCAGATAACTTTGGACATAGTAAAAAACAGAACAGAATAGAATAGAAACAATAAAAACAAAACAGTGGGTATGATAAAGGACTTCAAGCCTATAGTAAATCCAAAATTGCTACCATAATATATCTTGCTATCTTTGAAATAGCTGCTTCTACCATCGGACTTGACATGAACAAAAGAGAGTAAAACCCAACCCAGCAAAACAATGGAAACAATATACGACTTCAAAACAAGACCATAGGGAGTCAACCATGGCTGCAACCCTCAGGAGATCTCTCCTAGATGCTACACTGTGTACCTTCATCCTCTGAACCTATGATCAGACCACTGGCCCTAGACCTGCAGTGTTAGTGAAACACCAAAGCACCACAGGCATCCAATTGCACTTCACCTCCATGGCTATCATCACAGCCTGTGTTTCTCCTGATAAGACGTCACTTACAGTGGGGGAGGGGGAGGAGGGAACACTGCTTCTTGTTTGGCAGCCCTCACACGGGGAGGGGCTGGGGTTGGCTCTTCCAGTCTGGGTTTACTTGCTTGCTGATATGTTTTTTGCTCTCTTTCTTATTTAACATTTTAAAATAGAATAATTATTCAGCATTTCATCATACATTGGTCTCAGAATATTACCATAGTTCTCCAAAAAATCATCTATTTTAAAGGAAACTAATTTGAAGAATACCCTTCTAGTTCATTTAGATAATGAATATTTTATTAATTTCATTTACTAACACATGAGAGTTAAGATCAGAAATACATAGCTTTTTAAAAAGACAGATAAACTGACATTTCTTTTTATCTTTTTTCTTATACAGGTGTTTGCTTCAGAATGGTAAGTCATTTTTTCTTGCCATTTTTTCTTATTTTTAATCACAAAGATAAGCAGTTTTCTACATAGTAGTAGTTTACTGCTTATTTTTTGTCTGACAACAGAGTACTGGTATTACAGACATGTGCTCCTGTGCTAATTTTCTATAACTTTGCCAAGTACCTCTCTTGGAGTGATTGAAATTAGGCATTTTGATTTAGGTATATTGTGGAAAATGTAAGATCTCCCACATTCTGGATGGAAAAACCTTTTTGGAAATAGAGTATATTTTGGGGTGCAATGTTAATGTTCCATATGGAAATTGTTCCCTGATTTTTAATGATTCAAGATCCTTGCCTCATTTTAATTTTTTTTCATTGTTTTGTCTTAAATTTTTATTTTTAAAAACACTCCTTTTGTGAAAATGAATTCTGGATTTTTGTTTCACCTACTGTGTGAACTGAGAGTCACCAGATTAGCTTCTGGGTCCTAAGCTCCTAGAAGTTGCAACATGTTCTCACCAGAAAAGTACATTTTAAGATAGCCATTGTCCTGCTTTCACAGTTCAGATTGTCTCCATTTTCTTGTTTACTGTCTTATTTTAGAAATCAACTCTAAGTCCATCTTAGTTGTAACTGTTTTGGTTTGTGCTGCCGAATGCAGTTGGACTATGGAGTTACAGTGATCTTGGCCACTCTGACCTCCAAACAGAAAACTGTTTTTTGTTTTGTTTTTTATTTTTTTGGCAGTGTTGGCAATAAGCCCCCAGATTCAATTTATTGGTGCAGAAATAAAGAACAAAGCAGACACCAAGAAATCTCAAGAAAGCAAGTTCACTTCTTCAGAAGGGTGTGCTGCACCCCCAAGGTCAGGGAGCAAGCACTCAGAGAAGCAGCTTTGACAGGCTCTCTTTCAGTCCTGATGGTCAGGAGTAGCTGACCTTTTCTCATAGGTTGGGTCAAAGGTTTATCATCTGCCCTCACTGGCTAGTCCAGGTGGCATGATGGGAGGACCAGAAGGTTTGACAGCAGGAAGTTAGGACCACAGACACTTGAATGTCCTAGGCAGGTCTTCCTGTATCCAAGCCTAAATCCTTAGAACTGTCACAGCTGCAACCCTGGTGCATGCCATGGAGGAGGGCAGCTTAGGGAGAAATAAAGCTTAAGACGGAGGCACTCCTGATGATATCCTTTGATGGGAAAGATAGGTCTGCAGTTCTCACAGTAGTGCTGTGGTCACACCTAGGTGCTGTACCCCTGAGGTACATCCTGGCCCTTTAAAATTTTTTTTTCTTTTTTTCTTTTTTAAATTTTGAAGAATGATTTCACTAAATTGATAAGGCTGGCTTTGAACTTGTGGTCCTCCTGCAGTGGCCTTCTGAGTAGCTGGGATTATAGGCACATATCACCAGCCCAGCTTGTTTTTGAAAAGCTCTGATAGACTGAATCCACAAGTTTTTAGTATGATATGGCTACATACTTCAAAATCAAAATATTGCTTGTTTTTTTATTTTCTGGAAGAAGATTGAATTTGAAACAGGGAAAAAGAATTTTTAAAATGATCAAGATATATATATGTACCAATGAATGTTACAATGAATATATTATCTATCATAAAAATATACTAATAAAAATCTTAAAAGGAATCCTAGGAGAGACAAATTTATCCACAGAGGATTAGTATTTGTGCCTCTGACATTTTGCAAGGCTGGAAGTCTAAACCAGGGCCTTATGCTGAGCTACATCCCCAGCCTTAGTTATATTTGTTGACAAGTTCAGAGTGAACAAAAACTGTGAGAATCATTTAACTTTACATAAAATCAGCACATCTAACTGATTTTTTTATTAGTTTAATTTTCTTATTAAAATTACTTCCCCTCATTTTAGTTAAAAATTTCAAATGTTTTATATTTTTTTATGCCTATGAGTACTTCATGTTGATCATAAAGTGATTGAGAACCTTGGATTGATCATCATTTGAAACTCAGATTAATAGTAATTTAGTATTAACAGGTATGAGGGAAATGCAACTGGATTTTGTGGATCCCAAAGCATCATTATAGAAATTGGTTCAAAATAATTCCCTCCATCAGCTTATATTTTCATAATATGCTGGTCTTTATTGAAAGGAGTATTTAATAAAAGATATTATGTAAATGAAGGTTCCTATAAACAGAGGTGTTGCTGTAGGTCAGCTACACAAATGTCAGCATAGAGTGTATTTTTAGGAAAAATGATTATGAGGGTAACAGTTTCTGAATATTAGAACAAATATGTTATGGATTCAGATTTTTGATAATGGACTTCTCTCTCATTTTCTCCGGAAACCAGTACACTGAAGATGAAGCTAAGAAAATAGGAGTAGTTGGCTGGGTGAAGAATACCAGCAAAGGCACCGTGACAGGCCAAGTGCAAGGCCCTGAAGATAAGGTCAATTCCATGTGAGTAGCCAGATGAATAAAGTGTGCATGACATTCTGAAGCTATTTTAATGTTTCACTGGACAAGAAGAATGGTACTCATGTGCCAAATTTAGATTATAGATCATAACGAAGCACATATTTTTAGGCAGGCCAGTGAAGCAAATCACATTAGGGGATCTGATCTTATTAAAAAGTTTTTACACAGGAAAAGAAAGCACCAACAGAGTGGAAAAAAAAAAAACCACCACAGAATGGGAAAAATTTTATCCAATTGTCCCTCAGACAAAGGACTTCTATCTAGAACATATAAAGAACTGAAAAACATCAGTCCCCCAAATTCAAAGACCCAATCCAAAAATGGGCATCTGAGACGAATATGCACTTCTCAGATGAAAAAATACAAATGGCAAATAAATATATGGAGAAATGTTCAGCATCATTGGTCATTCGAGAAATGCAAATTAAAACAACATTGAGATTCTGTCTCACTCCAGAAAGTATGGTTATCACTATGAAATCAAATGATAACAAATGCTGGCTGGGCTGCAGGGAAAAAGGAACCCTTCTCCATTGTTGGGTGTGTAGACTGGTGCAACCACTGTGGAAATCAGTGTGGAGATTCCTCAAAAAACGAGTTGGAGGTCCTACTGAATCCAGCTATTCCCCTTTGAGTATTTTTCCAGAAGAATTAAAAAAATTGAAAACATCATGCCACAGCAATATATGTGCACCCATGTTTATAGCAGCACATTTTTTTATTTTAAAGAGGTTAAAACCAAAGAAAATAAAGCAAAATAAAATCAAAATAAATCAATGTAAGTTACACAGGACTTTAAAACAATACGAAATCAACAATGGTTATACCTCTTCTTGTCTTCAAAATAGCTACAGATATCTTCAGACATAGTAAAAATCAAACCAAACAGAACAGAATAGAACCCATAAAAACAAAACAATGAATGGAATAAAGGACCTCAAAACAAGACAATAGTAAATCCAAAATGCTTACCATAATATATCTTGCTATCTTTGAAATAGCTGCCCATGCCATTGGATATAACAAAATCAAACAAAACAAAACAGAACAAAGCCCCACTCAAAAAAACAATGAAAATGCTACAGGACTTCAAAACAAGGTAATAGGGAATTAACAATGGCCACCACCTTCAGAAGGAGCTGCCCCCTAGAGGCCACACTGCATACTGCTGTCCTCTGAGGAGATGATCAGCCCACTGGCCCTAGACTGCAAGGTCAGTGAAGCACCAAACACCACAGCATCAAATTGCATTTCACCTCGGTAGCTGTCATTGCAACCTGTGTTTCCTGGATGAACAGGTTGCTTACTGGGGATGTGGGGGAGGAGTTGGTTCTTCCTGTTTGCCAGTCTGTGCACTGGAAGGGGCTGGTGTCTGGCTGTCCCCTGGCTGTGGGGCCCTCCCTGCATGTGGTGCTGGTTTGCAGGGAGGGCTTGCTTTCTGGTGAATCCTTGTTCTCTCCCCCCACAGTCAGCAGCACAATTCATAATAGCTAACTCTTAGAAACAATCCAAATGCCCATCACCCTCAGAACAGATAAAAAAGATATGATATTTTTATGCAATGGAGTATTACTCAGCTATAAAGAAGGATATGCTCAAGGCTTTTATAGGTAAATGGATGCAACTTGAGACCATACTTATAAGTGAAATAAATCAGACTTGCATGTGTATTGTCTCCCTAGTGTAAAAAATTGAAAGAGTAAATAAGATATGAAATGTACATTAGATATTGTGAAAGTGAAAGGGAAACTGCTCAAAAGGAAAGAACAACTGGGATAGCAGAAAGGATAAAAGAAAAAAGGGAAAAGATTATATGTATATGTATATATATATATCTATATATCTATATATCTATCTATCTATATATATGTATATATACAGATATATAATATAGTAGATAGATAACTACTACTTATCTCTGTTCATCAAAAAGAACAGTTTGTGTTTTCATTGTTCGATTGTTTAATCATTTTTTCAAGCCTGTATCTTGTAATCTGCACAACTACTTTGAAGATAAGAATACATTGTATATTAACCAGTGTTAATCTATTATTTTGTTTTAAAACTTTGTATCATCATTTTTGTTCCTTTTTATTTTTAAAATAAAAATCACATGGGTGAAATTTCACTGTACGTACAGGAATGGATTTCCCCCTTGGGCAGTTTTCAAAAAGAGATATTGTATCATCCCCTGGTCCATTTGAATTTGTCCTCTTAAGTCTGTCCAATGTCGGAGGCTGTTGAGGACCCAAGTATTTCTCATTAAAGTGTCCTGACAGAAGCATGGTGTCTTAGGATGGTTTTTGAAGTTCTTAGACTGTAAGGCCAAAAATTACCTTCTCTTCTTTGTCCTCCTCCTCCTCCCTCTTTTTAGTCTTTTGAGACAGGGTTTTGGCATGCTCTTCAGTCCACCTTTAAACTCACTTTGTCGCCTAGGTTGACCTTGAACTTGCAGCCGTCCTCCTGCCTCAGCCTCCTGAGTACTGTGATTACAGATGTGTATCACCACACCCAGCTGCTATCTCCTTTTAATTGTAGTTTGTTTTTGTTGTTGTGACAGGGCCTTGCCTTGTAGTTTAGACTGGTCTTGAACTCACTATGCAGTTTAGGCTGGCCTTGAATTCATGGTGATCTTCCTGCCTCAGCCTCCTGAGTGCTGGAATTACAGGCATGTGTCACCTTTAAGTTCCTTATATTTTTGATTGTAATTTTATTTTTACTGCCAATGAAGGTATATTTAGTGATCTACGTGGTCGTCATAATGGGTCCTTGCAGTCCTCCAGGACACAAGGTTCACTAATATGCAGAACAGTGCTCAGTATATAGATGTCATTTTGAAAGCCTTTGTCTTTTTCAGCTTCATGATTTCTGCAGTCTTTTGTTTTAATAAAAATAGCTGAAATTGAGCTTTTCAGACATATTGGGGAATGTACTAAAAGCACTTTACATGGATTAGGTTATTTAATCTTTAATCTTTACAGCAGATCCTATGAGGTAGGTACTAAATAATTCCCAATGTATTTTATTTTATTGTTTATAGATTATCTTTGCTTTCATTGCTTAGTATTTTCAAGTTTCAAGCAGTTCTTTTTAGCTGTTATTGTTACTGTACTAAGAGAAGTAATATAATACTGAGAGTTATAAAGGCAAAGTTAGTAATCTGCCTCTTATTTCCTTCCCCTTTATGTAATTTGTAATAATGGTTTTGGACAACAGCTTTCTCTTTTACTTAAAAATATACTTAAGTACATTTATAATTAAGATTTTGATGTTGTTACCAAAATAGAATACTTTATGCATATTTTTCTCTAACTTGTATTACATTTTAGTACATTCCAACAATTAATCAATTTATGTTACTAACTTCTTATTTTTTTCTGATTTACTGTTCTTGCATTTATGTGTAAAAACATATCCCATCTTGATAAGTAGGGTCCAGAGTTTCAGTTTTATAACATATGATGGGTTATCAGTTAATGAAAGAGAACATTTTTCAGTAGAATTGTCACAAAATGCACAAAAGATTGTGAGACTTGTGAAATGATAGTTCAGCAGATGAGAAAATGCCAAAAGATTATGAAGTGGTTCGAGAATGGGTACTCTGTGGAAGATGGAAACTCGTGCCAATCCCAGCATATTCCTAACTCTCATTCTAGCAGGGCTTAGATTAATTTACTTAACATAGATAGATCATATGTTCTCCTTTTTGCTTGTCAACCCCCTGTGTTAGTCATACCCTTCCCCTTTGCAAGTACTGTGGTGTAGCAAGCTGGTAGCTGGGTGTCCTTCCACGCCGGTCTTCGCAGCCACTCCTGCTGCACCCCCACCCCCCAGTCACACTTATGCATGCAAACTTACTTTCCTGGGTTTTCATGGAGGCAATTGGTTAGCTTGGATTCATTCTATTTAATGGCTGTTTAACATTGCACAGTATTGACGCATTATTATTTATTACGTTATTACTAGGAACTCATTTTTTATTTGTTTCTTGTTTTTCACCATGCAAGCAGTGCTGCAGTAAACATTTTATTGGTTTTATTTTTATGGGATTAATTCCCAGAAGTGTGATTTGTTGGTTGAAGTGCCTGTGTATTTTTAGTGTAAAAATATCTATCAGACTGCTTTCCAAAACAGCTGTAAACAGTTTACACTTTTCCTCCTCATCCTTTTGGCAATTGATTTTATTGCTGATTTTTCTTTCATCCAACTGGCTGTAGAGTGGTTATTATTTCACTGTAATTTGTATTTTTCTAATTGTTAGTGCATTGGAGCATCCTCATGGCTGTAGTTCTGTGGATTTGTTTTCATGCTGTCACATCTTTTCCATATTTTTTTCTTTCAGTTGCTTATCTTTTGCCAATATGTAAAGGCTCTTTGTGTACTGATAATCACCCTTTATCTGTTATTTCTCTTGAAAGTATTTTTCCAAATCTATCATTAGCTTCTTGCAACCTAAACTGTTTTAAGTTTTGTAAACTTGAATGTGGCTGTCTTTTCTTTCTGGTTAAGAAGCATTGGTAAATGTTGTCTCTTAGGTTTTCTGCTAACTTTATGGTTTATTTATTACATTTAATCATTTATTCCATCTAAAATTTGTTTTATGTGATAAGGAACTATTTTCTGCTGGATGGATAGCCAGTTGGGCCAGCACCATTTATTAAATAACCATTCTTTTCCTTATTGGATTTAAACAGATTTTTGTCATGTTTTAAAATTTCATATGAACTGGACTTTATTTCTGGATTCTGTTCTATACCATGATCAGTTTATCTATTCTGACACCCATAGTCCATATAAATTTAATTACAATATCTTTATAGGATATTTCCTCTTACTATTCTTTTTTAGAATCTGCTTTCTTAGGTCTTTTTTTCTCTAATGCTTAAGATATCTTCCTTCACTTAAGTGGAATTCTATTATATTTACTTATTTTATGGATTTGCTTTTTATTATTGATGTGTATATGGTTACAAATAGTTGCTTCATATGTACAAATTAGATCACATTCATTAATTTTACATTGTATCATTTGTGTTTTTTGTATTCTTTTTCACTTTTTGCAATTGGTTATACAGATCAATGGGTTTCATTTTGGAAGATTCATACTTTTACATAATATATTTTAATTATTTTCACCCCCATCTGGCTCTCGTCCTATCTTACCTGCTTGTTTTTCCTCTGGGGGGGGCATTTTTAGTGTGTAAAATATATTTTTCTCATATCCATCTCCTTTATTATCTGCCTTTTTATCCCCCCCCCCTTTTATTCCCTTCCTCTTGTCTAAAAATAGTCTGTCTTCACCTTTCTTGTCATGGTTTTTAGATTCCACATATTTGGGAGAACATGCAATACTTGTCTTTCTGAGTCTGGCTTATTTTGCTTAACATGCTGGTTTCTAGATTATCCGTTTTCTTGCAAATGACAGAAATTTGTTCTTCCTTGAGGCTGAGTATATCCATTGGTATATAATGCAGCATTTTCTTTATCTATCCGTCTGGTGATGAGCTGGTTTCCTATCTTGGCTATTGTGAATTGTGCCACAGTAAGTTTGGATATGCAGGTGTCCCCATGGTGTTCCGGCTTTAACTGCATCAGGTACTAAGGACAGGTATGACTGAATCAAGTGGTAGCTGTTTCTAGGTTTTTGTTTTTGGGGGGCTCCATACTGATTTCCACAGTGGTTGTACTTATTTACACTCCTACCAGTGGTGTGGAAGAGTTCCTTCTTCCCAACCCCGCATCCTCATAGTACTTACTTATTGCCTTTTGTACTCTTGATGATAGCCATTTTGACTGGGATAAGATGGAATCTCACAGTGGTTTTGGTTTGCGTTTCCTTAATGGCTAAAGAAGCTGAACATTTTTCGTGTATATATTGGCTATTTGTAGTTCTTCTTTGGGGAATGTCTGATTAATCATTTACCTATTTATTGATTTGGCTGTTTGAGTTTCTGGTGTTAAGATTTTTGAACTCTTGCTGGGGATTTAGCTCAGTGGCACAAGTGCCTGCCTTGCCAGTGTGTGGTGGTGAGTTTGATCCCCGGTACCAATTTAAAAAAAATTTTTTTTTTGAACTCTTTATATATTCTACACAATAATCCTATTTTAGAAGAGTAGCTAGTAAAAGATTTTCTCTCATTCTGAAGCCTGTCTCTTCACTTTGTTTGTTGTTTCCCTTGCTGTGCAGAAACTTTTAAATTGGATGTAGTCCTCTGAACCTATTCGTTGATTCTTGTTTTTATTTCCTGTGCCATTGAAGACTTACTCAGGAAGTCTCCTCCTGTGCCTGTGGCTTCCAGTATTTTTCATATGTATTCTTTCAGCAGTTTCAAAGCTTCAGGTCTTATGCTTAGATCTTTTATCCATTTGGAATGGATTTTTTATTGGGTAAAAGGGATCTGGTTTCAATCTTTTTTACAAACACATATTCAGTTTTCTTAGCACTATTTGTTAAAGAGGCTGTCTTTTCTCCAATGTATAATTTTGGCTTCTGGAAGCAGATAGTTGAAGTTGTGTGAATTTGTTTCTGTGTCCTCCACTCTGTTCCATTGATCTACATATGAGTTTTTGTGCCAGTACCATGCTGTTTTTGTTACTATGGCTTTGTAGTACAATTTGAAATCCAGCGTTCTGATGCCTCCAGTCTTGGTCTTTTGATTTAGGATTGAGTTAGCTATCCTGGGTCTTTAATGTTTTCATGCAAATTTCAAGATTTGTTGTTGTTCTGTGAAAAGTGTCATTGGTAATTGATGGAGTTTGTGTTGAATCTGTAGATCACTTTTGGTAATGTCATTTGACAGTATTAATTCTGCCAATCCATGAATTTGATCATAGGTCTTTCCATCCTCTGGTTTTTTCTTTAATTTCTTTATCCAGTGCTCTAAAATTTCCATTGTAAAGATCTTTCACATCTTTGGCCAGATTGTTCCCTAAGCATTTGAAGGTTTTGAAGCTATTGTGAATGGAATTATTTTCCTGATTGCTTTCTCAGCTAGTCCACTATCAGTGTAAAGCTACTGATTTTTAATGTTTATTTTATATCTTGCTTTGTTGTGCATTTATTTATATGGCCCAAAAGTCTTCTGGCAGAATCTTTAGAGTCTTCTAAGTGTATGACCATATTATCTACAAATAAGGATAATTTGACTTCCTTATTTCTTATTTGTACACTT
This sequence comes from Hydrochoerus hydrochaeris, assembly GCA_004027455.1. Lineage (NCBI taxonomy): Eukaryota > Metazoa > Chordata > Mammalia > Rodentia > Hydrochaeridae > Hydrochoerus > Hydrochoerus hydrochaeris. The sequence continues at coordinate 368,132 of PVLA01000829.1, read as the reverse complement.
TTTGTTAACTACGGCTGACTAATTTGATATTTTTTGTTGCTTAACTGCTCTAACTATATTTATTTTTAAATTCCCTGGATTGTCTCACAAATATATTTTTTAAAATAAGCTTTATTTTTAGTAGGGATTTAAATTTCTAGGAAAGTTTTAGAGATCATACAACAGGCTGGGGATTTAGCTCAGTAGTAGAGTGCTTGCCTAGCATGTGCAAGACCCTGAGTTCAATCCCTACTACCACAAAAACAGAACAAAGCAAAACAAAAAAACCCCCGAAAGTTTCAATATATTCTTCATCCAGCTTTACTACTATTAATACTGATATATATGTTATAGTTAAGGGACCAATAATGATACATTAATATTAACTAAAATTCATACTTTATATTTTTTCAGTTTTTAACCTAATTTCCTATTTATTTATTTATTTATTTATTTATTTTTAAGATTTTATTTAAAGAGAAACAAAAGCATGTAAAGGATAGAGATAATACAGAATTCATAAAAAAAGATAATAAGAAATCACTAGTTAATAAATTACATATTATCCTCTTAGAAATAGTTGTTCAAGTTACAAAATTAAAGCATACAAAGTAGATAGTCAAACAATGAGAGTGTGAACAGCTACGCATGCATGAATCTCTACGTGTATTTCTATCCTTTCTGTATTAAAGGGAAAAACAAAACTTAGCAAGACAAAACAAAACAAATTCCTATAAAAACATGAAACCAAAAAGTCATATAAAACCACAGTACAAGGTGATCTACAATGATTACTGTGTTGTTTCTTATTATCTTCAATAGAATTGTCTATATCATCAGGCATAATTGAATATACCAGTATAATTGAGTATAGCAGTAAATAACAATATTAGTAAAAATAAAACATTGTAGACAGTATAAAACTTCAAAGGCAGGTAATAATCAAACCAGAGAGGATATTCTAGTGGATCTTGTTATCTTAAGTGTAGTTGCCTATACTCTCAGACTTGATAATATCAATCATAACAGCTTTGAATAAAATCTATCAATACAAAACAGCAATCCAACAAACCAGATTTGATTACGATCAGTCATGATAAAACTGTGTAGGTTTTACAGAGCTTTAGATTAATTTAATAGGAGATTAAGCATGATTACCGTACTATATCCTGTTACTTTCGGGATTACTGTCTGTGCCCTCAAATCTAGTACAGGTAGAATGACTGGAACAGAATATCATACATCTAAGCAGAGTAGTGTGAGGAATGTGGGTTTTAAATCTTGGTGCACTATTAACAGTATAGCTTATCAAGGCCATCTATGTTAGAGTTTCTAGTTATCCTTTTCTGCCTCATTTCTGCTGTGCTACTTTTCTGCCTTTGTTTAGTTTTCTCCTTCATTCTACTGCCTGCCCCACTCATTGAGGCCTTTCTGCCACTGTTCCTAAAATCCCGTTTTTTTTTTTTTCCTCTCT
>PVLA01000829.1:339023-366579 GCA_004027455.1 Hydrochoerus hydrochaeris | reverse complement strand
ATCTGATGGTCTGTGTCGAGAAGTTGGCCATGATCCTGATGGGCTTACCTTTATAGGTAATCTGTTTCTTTTCTCTGATGGCTTTTAATATTCTGTTTTTATATAGAATTTCTGGTATCTTGATTATTATATGTCTGGGTGTAGTTCTGTTTTGGTTGTAGGTGGCTGGAGTTCTGTATGCCTCACACAACCGAATGTCATTTTCTTTTCTCATGCTTGGGAAGTTTTCCTTGATTATTTCCATGAATAGCCTTTGTAATTCACCTGTATGTATTCCTGCTTCTTTTTTCACATTTCTTATTCTTAAATTGTAGATTCTCTTGTCATCTTCTAGCCTTTGTATTGTTACTGCCTGTTTCCTTGTTATTTTTAAGAGATTTTTCCTTTCATCATCACAAATTGCAAACTTATCTTCAAGGTTTGATAGTCTATCCTTAGTTTCTTTTAAGGTGTTTTGCCAGCTTTCAATGGAGTTTTTAATTTCCTGGTAATCTCTTTGAATCTGCTTCATGTATTCTATATTTGTTTTATATTCTTTATTGAATGTTTCTCTCCTTTTTTTGTGTTCCTCCCTTCTTCTGTCTGTATCATTCTGAGAGATGTTTCCTGAGAGCATTTCTTTTATTATTTCTACTCATATCCTGCTTTACCTGATCTAATATTTCAGTTTTGAGCTTGTCTACAAGGTCTTGAAGATGTCTCTTAATGTCCATTGAAGCCATGTCTGATGTTGCGTGTTTGCCGCCCTCAGTCTCCCTTGTTTTTCCTTCTCCTGGATCATTGCTCTCAGGGTTCTGGGCTGAGGGCCTCCTTCTGCCTCTCTCTCCTCTCTCTCCTGTCATGGCCCTGGCTTCCTCCACACAGGTTACAGTGTAAGTCCCAGCCCCTTCCCTGTTGGCCACGTTTCCTCTGAAGTACGCTGGCAAGGGAACTCCACCCTTTCCTGCCTGCTCTTGTCACTGAGGTGTAAGCAGGCTGTGTATGCCTGCCCCTCCCCACCAGGCCAGCCAAACTTCAGGTGCCTTCACCTGGTCAGTGTCTGCTAGGTGCAGGGAATTGATTTGGGATGTCTCATTGGGTCCTGGCCAGGGGCTCAGCCCAGTCCAAGCAAATCCCACGAATCTGCTCTGGGGAGGGAGCAACCAACGGAAGTCACTGTCACTCCCAGTTCAGGCTCCTCCTGCCTGATTCCAACATGTTGCCCACCTGGTCTTGCCCTTCCCATAGTGGGGGGTCTCACTCCCAGCACTGACTGTGGATCAATGAAGGTTCCTCCACCAGCTTCGCTCTCCGCTCTCTGCTCTCCGTCGGGCTCACCAACCCCCTGCATCAGCCCTGCCGTTCTTCCTGTGAGTGGCGGTGGAAATGAGTTTGGGTGACTGTGTGGATTCAAGCTGGTGCAATCTTGGTGAGTCATGGAGAAAACACTGTGTCCCTTTAGTTTTTAGCTGTTTCAGTTGTAGTCCTGAAGTATTTGATGAGCTTTTTTAAGTTTTAGTTTCTTCCTGTGTCAAGAGGATCCATCTCCCTCTGTCTGGGTCTCTCCAGGATGTTTTATTCTGTTATATGAATTGTTTCTCCTGGGAAGCTTTGTATTCTGTTGCTCACTGATTGGCCATCTTCCATAAAACATTCCTAATTTCCTTTTTAAATGTCCTTATTTTATTTACTTTTATGATTTCAAGGGAATTGGCTTTTTTTTTTTAAGAGCAGTAATATTTATTGAGAGAAAGAAAGTTTTTGTCTGAGAGACAGAAGGGGTCCTGAGTGGGTTACCCTTACATCTATATTAAAAATGAGAGTTTGGTTTTCTTGTTTTTCTTTTTGCTACTCTCTGTCAAGTTTTTATGTTAAAGTTTTAGATTTATAAAATGTGTTAGGACGTTTTCTATCTTTTCCTTCTTTCTAGCATAATTCAAATGACACTGAATTTTCTCAGGTTAGTGGAAACAAATTGTGAAATCACTTGTCATGGTGTCTTCTCAGTGTAGATCTTTGACCTTTACATATATTTCAGTTTTCCACTTGTTCTTGGGTTCCTTTATTTTTTTGCTATTAAAGCACTCAGTTTTGCTAGATTTTTTAATGTTTTCATATATTTTATAATATTTTTATTTTTGCAGTGCTTAGGATTGAACCCAGGGCTTCATGCATATTGGACAGATATTCTAGCACTGAGCTACATCTCTAGCCCCTTTCTTGATCATTTTAAAGGAGTTTTTGTGAACAACATATGCTAAATTCAGTACTTTGCATAATACAATTTAAAAGTGTTTCTCTTTAGTGGCAGAATTCAGTCTCTTCATATTTAGTACAAGAACAGTTTATATGATAACTTGATCTCTTTACATTTATTATAATGGCAGTATATAATGATTGATTTAATTTTTCAGAACTTACTATCATTACTTTAACTTTGTTTTGCAGTGCTGTGGATTGAACACAGGGCCTTATTCATGCTAAGCAAGTGTTCTACCAACTGAGTTATCTCCCCAGAACCTTTTAAAATATTTTTTATTTTGAGGCATGGCCTAGTGTGACCTCCAACTAGTGATCTTCTGCCTCTGCCTTCTGAGTAGCTGGGATTATAAGCATGCACCATCATTCTTGGCCCTACTGTTACTTTTTGTTTTAATCATCAATGCATTTATGAATCCTTTAAAGTTTTTATAGTGAGCTATAATACATACATATAGATATAGATATAGATATACATATAGATATATAGTATTTGATGGAATTGCACAGGTTAATGAAATTACACAGGTTAATGAATTATAATAAAGCAAATTATCTTTCCATCTTATAGTAGACAACTTATTTCAACTTGTAGATTGTCTGCACTAGTACCTTTGCATTACCATGCAAGTTTTAGCTCAAGTCACAAAGTTCCAAAAAACAACCTGTTAGAATTTTCCTGAAATTGCATTGGATATATAGATAAATTTGCAAAGAATTTATGTCCTAAATGTAATAAAGCTCTGATTTATTTGTTCTTTGTTTCTTTAAGTGGTGTATTATAATTATCTGCAAAAAGGTCTTACATATTCCCCCTACTAGATATTTGATGATTTTGCTGTGTTATAAATGCTTTATTTTGCTAATTGGTAATATATAGAAATCCAGTTGAATTTTGCATATTGTCATATTTCCAGCAACTTGGCTAAACTTAGCTATTGATGGTAATTACATATTGACTTTTTTTTAGTTTTCTATGTACATGATCCTATCTACAGTATTGTCTAAGAATAGTTAGTACTTTATTTCTCCCTTTTCCAGTCACTTTACTTTTTATTCTTTTTCCTGCCATACTGAACTGATTGGATTTTCAAGTACAAAACTGAATAAAAATATTGTTAATAATAGGCATGTGTGTCTCGGTCTTGATCTCAAACTTTCAACATTAATATCAGGAACCGACCGCTATGTAGTATACTATATTATTAAATAGTAAATATTTGTTTTAAATAGTATATACTATTTATAAGTAAGTAATTTTTTATCATAACTATGTACTTTACAAAGGCATGACTATAATGAGGAATCCTGAATCTACATTTCACAAGAACTGAAATGAACTAAGAAGGAATTGACGGATCGAGATACATATTTCTTAACCAGATTTCAAGTCTAATTGCAACCAACTTTGGGAATCACTATTTTATTGCACAGTGGAGTCAGTATAGAAGGGAAGAATGGAGTAGGGGCTGTGAACTATGCCCAGTATTTCCTTCCCCACCAAGTAATGATCCAGTAGATGATTTATTTCACTGTTTTTTCTTTTTTCCTATGTACAGCAGTTCCATAATTAGACTTCATCTGAACATTGCTAAATGGAATTTCTTCCTGCTATCTGAAATTACTTACTGCTGAACATTTTGCTGTTGTCATGTGTTTCTTTTTACAATTTTTTATTAAGGGATTTTCAGCATACAAGTGAATTGTGATAACAGGATAGTGAATCCACATGCCAGTTACCCAGTTTCAGAACAAGTAGCTTTCTGACATTCTTGTTTCATATATTCCTTCAATCTTTCTTTTCTTTTTATTTTTGTTACTGTTAACAGTATTTAAAGCACACTTTCACTATCATATTATTCAGCTATAAATTCAGCAACTAATAGGAGAATCTGCCAATATTTGACAAAATTTTAACTTATAAAACAACAATCTTATGTTGTTTGATCTAATATTTTACTGTTTCTCCAACAAGAACTATGTATATCTGTCAATATGTATGCCAAATCCCACAACGGATTTAGCTTCAAACGTCATAGTGCATTACCTAACCTGTTAGTCACATCTCTCCCCAAAGGCCTGCCATCCAGTCTGGGTCAGTCTGCCGCACCAACTACTGCTCGTGGAGCAGGCTCCTGTTTGCTTAATCATGTGTTCTCTCCTTTCTTGGTTTATTCTCTTATTTTGCAGAAAGATAAGGGAAAGGAATTCTTTCAAGGAAAGGTATATTAGATACAAAAAGTTTGCATCATGACATGTCATTTTTCCTCATGCTTGACTCCTTTTTTGAGTTGTGAAATTCTGCAGCAAGGATAATCTCCTGCTCAGAATTCTGAAGGTAAATTCCATGAGAGGCTTGGTGTCATTTAAATGCAAAGGACTGGGAATTATACATTTATTCATTTCAGAAAGCTGTTATATGCTCAATTTATCCTCTTTTTCTACATTTTCACAATCATCTGCCTTCATGCATGTTTTAATTTCACTGTAAATTGTGGACTCGTGGAGGAAAAGAATGTCTTTTCTTTACATATGCATATATGTATATATACATTTATTTGGCATATAATACTTATACGTATTTTTAGAGTAGTGAGTGACATTTCAGCATATGTATACAATATATAATCAGCCCAGGGTAATTGGTAGATCCATGATATAAACATCTATCATTTGTCTGTGATGAGAACATTAATCCTTTCTGTTAGCTATTTTGAGATATACAATTAGTTGTTGACAACTATAGTTGTACTGTGCTATAATATTAGAAGTTATTCCTTCTACCCAGCCGTACACAATAACTGTACCCTCTCCATCTCATCCTTCACACTTTTCCCAGATTCTTTAACTGTTCTACTCTCTACTTTTATAGGATCAACTTTTTAGCTTCTGTGTATCAATGAGATCTTGTCTCTCTGCACTTGACTTAATTAACATAATTTCTCTAGCTTCATTTATATTGCTATAAGTGACAGGGTGTCATTCTTTTAGTTGCTGAATAGTTTACCATGGTCTGTGTTTTCCTTATCCATCCACCAGTTGATGGGCACTTGGTTGCGTTCACTTGCTGGCTGTTGTAAAGGGTGCTGCAGAGGGCAGGGGACTGCAGATATCTCTTCAATTTACAGATTTTCATTTTCTTTGGATATATCTAGTAATAAGATTTCTGGATCATATGATTATTGTAATTTTAGTCTTTTGAGGAATTTCTGTACTGTTTTCCATAATGTCTATCCTAATTTTCATTCCTACTAAAAGTGTGTGAGAATTTCCTTTCTTGAGAAAGGGGTTTTCCTTGACAGTTTCCTTTCCTTTCTCCTCTTGGTTCTCCTCTTTGGAATTTCTGTGTGGACCTAATCTAATTTTAACTTTTTTTTTAAACATTAGTGTGTGGGAAATTGCCTCAATTTTGTTTTCCAGGCTTTTTGTTATTTGTGTTTGCCATTGCTGCTGTGCATTAACTATTTCTATTCCACAGGATCTCCTTTTTTAAAATCTCTGAGGCTATTACGTTTTTCTTTGTTGGTTTGTTTTGGTGGGGATCGAACTCACAACCTTGCGCTTACCACAACCTGAACCACTGAACTAAATTCCCGACCCTTGCATGTTTTTCTTTATGAAATTTTCTTCTGCTTTTTGTATTATTTCTGTTTTTTCTAAGTTTCACTTCTTTTTTTAATTTAATTTTTATTTTTTTAAAATTTTATTTAAAGAGGAAAAAAGCAAAACAGAAAAGGGTAGAAACAATACAGAATTTCAGAAAAAAAATAAACAGTAAGAAATCACTAGTTGATAAATTACATATTGTCTTCTTAGACATAGTTGTTCAAGTTACAAAATTAAAGCATATAGAGTGGACATTCAAACAGTGAGGCTGCAGAGAAGTTCAATGATCCAATAACAACTTAGCAACATGGTTATCAATCCTACACACTTAAACATAAATGTAGTTATATCCTTTAGAGCACTTTCTGTTCCTCTTACAATACATTGAGAGATTATAGGAGAGTTAGTTTTCTGTGTTTTTGGTACTGGGGATCAAACTCATAACCTCGTCATTGCCAGGCAGGCTCTTAAGCCACTGAGCTAAATCCCCAGCCTAAGTTTCATTTATTTTCCCTCTCCTCTCTTCCTTTTTTCTTTTTGGATGTTTCATTTTTCTTCATTATTTTGCATATTTTCAGTAATTTTGTCACAAATAAAAACAGCCAGCTAGAAATAAGAAGACCTCTAAGGAAAATTTCCAGAAAATAATTGTAGAGTTGTGAACTCAAGGAATTGTGGGGAGCTGGCCTTTTTGTTAAAGAATCTACCAATGTCAAAGCTATAGATCTGTCCCCCAACAGGACATGTGCCTCCAAATCCTGAGTCTTCTGTGAGTTTCCTTGTGTGAGCTGACTTGCTTCTCAAAGTTTTTGAAAGCACTTTGTCTGGAACATCCTTCATTTTGCTGTGTAATAAATGCTAATTCCTTTGCTGTTGTTCTAAATATTCGTTGGAATCTCTTGTTAAGATTATAGTTTCCTATTAGCTAAGATTTTTTCACCTAAAAGATTATAGAACACAGGACTTAAAACGGATAAAACAACCAACAGTTCATTTTCCTCAGTAACAAGAAATCTGGAAGTTCATGGTTAATAACCTGTTCAGTAGCTCAGTGATATTGGGCCCAACATTTCTGTGATTGTCTTGGCCTTTTCCTCATTGTCAAAAAGAGAAACTTGTAGCTGTACATCACATCCACAGTTACAGGAAAAAGGCAGAAAAGGCTAAGGATTGTGTTGCTTTCCATGAGACACCCAAAAGAGACACTGATTTGCCTCTCAGCTCAAAAAATATCATATGGTCACCGCTTGCTATGCTATGAGAGAGATTGGAAAATTAGTGTGACATGTTAGCCTTCCTTGGTTAGGAAGAAGGAGAAAATAATGAGTATCTAGTAGTCAATGAATAATATCTGTTACATCTTATTTTGAAGTTTTTATTTTCATGGGATTTTGAGTAAATAAGATACACATAATAGGTGTAATTGAACTATGAAAATTAAATGATGGGCTGGGGATTTAGCTCAATGGCTTAAGCACTTGCCTGGCAAGCATGAGGTTGTGGATGCGATCCCTGTGCAAAAAAAAAAAAAAAAAAATTAAATGAGAAAATTCTGCTTTATATGTGGTTAGAGGCAGTTGGACTGGTTGGATGGAAATGCCACCAAGCCCCTCACTGTATGGGTTGTTGTTGCAGAGAAATTATGCTTTAGAATTCTGTGGCCAGTGTTTGAAGTCAGGTACATGAATGGGATTATCCAGGGAGAGCTTGTATAATGACAAGCAGGAAGAAGACAGTGGAGAATATAAATTAAGTTTAACCAACTTTATAAGTTCAATGATATTGCAAGTAAATATATTTAGGTTTTAAAGGATGAATTTTTTTTCCAAATCCATTTTATTTCAAAGAGTTAAAAAATAAAGGACGAATTCATTTTTGGTGCAATACATTATTTAAGGAACTGCATTAACAATTTGAAACACAGTAAGTGATGTTACAGAAATAGGTGATAAGGGCAGCCTAAATGTGGTCTATTTTTAGTTATCATATTTACTTCAAGTGTTTAAAAGGCTGATACATGAAAAAGGACAGGGATTCTCTTTTGTTCCAGAAGGCAGTAATTTTGGTTGCAGTAATGGATGTATTTACTCATTTCAATGCATCCTGAAAAGAAATTTCTTATAAAGTATCTAATGTTCTAATGGTGTAGTTTTAACAATAACTAGAGTAATCTAGGTTGGAGATCAGCCTTTTACAGCCTGGTGACCAGATCTGGTATACTGTTTGTTTTATAAATAAAGTTTTACTGAGGAACAGCCGCATCCATTATTTACATTTTATGGGATAGTTGCTCTCCTGATGCAAGGCCAGGGCTAAGTTGTTACAGCACAGCCTGGATGACCACAAAGCCTTAAAATATTTATTTCTGACCCTTCGCAGAAAAGTTTGTTGATCCCTGTGTAGATATCTAAAAAGTCAAGGGTGTTATAAAAGATTTAATTCATTGGATAATATATGTATTAGTCACCTTTTTGTTGCTGTGACAAAATACCTAAGAAAAACAACGTAAAGGTGGAAAAGTTTATTTTGGTTCATGGTTTTAGAAATTCAGTGCATTGTCACTGACTCCATACTCCATCCCTTTGGGGCTGTAGTGAGGCAGGACATCATGGTGGAGAGGGCATGGCAGAACAAAGCTTTTCACCTTATTGCAACAGGAAACAGAGAGGGAAAGAGAGAAAAGAAGGGTTCCGAGACATGGCATATCTTTCAAAGGCATGCCCTCAATGACTTTATTCCTCCAACAGGACCATATCCCCTAACAGTTCATTCAGCTCTAGAGCTTATCAGTGGATTAATCCATCCCCACCTTGTAATCTACTCACCTTTCTAGGCCCCACCACTGAATATTGCTGCACTGAGGATCACCTCTTCAACACGTGAGATTTGGAGAAACATTTCAGATCCTAACAATCAATTAAACTGGATGGCCTCCAAGGTCTGTCCAACTATATGTGATTCTCTTCTATGGAGCTGACAGTATACATGTACTTAAAGTGTTCCTAATTTGAGAGTTAGAGTAGGTCTGTTCACCAATGGAGTGGTGTTTACCACTGCTGTAGACATGTGGCATTTGTATAAAATAGAAAATTTGAATAGCATTCTGCTTTAACTAATGACATTATTTTGAATTTCAGTATAAATTTCTATGTAATAAGAGTTGTTTCTAGGCTTTCCTTTCTCATCTGAGAATCTCAAAACCATTTTCTAATAAAACAGCCACTTGCTAATTTATACTTTATTCATTAAGGTCTTTTTTTAGGTACATAGTTGAAGTTGTTAAAATGGGTTCCAATGAACGGTTTATAGAATATGAAAGACAAGTTCATTTTTAAGGGAACAAAAATTAACTGAGGAGCTTTAATTTTGGGAAAATTTTTATGTAATATGTACATAATTTAATGGAAATTAGAAACATGAAAAGTACTAGTAGAGTTGGAGTACCTCATATTATGCTTTTTTTTTTTTAATTTTATTTTTTGGTACTGGGGGTTGAACTCACAACTGGATGCTTGCAAGGCAGGCACTTATGCTGCTGAGCTAAATCCCCAGTCCTTCATATTATACTTTAAATACTAAATCATTTATTTTTCTTAGAATATAAAAAATCCATATTTGCATGATTTAAATGCATGAATTTTTGCTTTAGTTCACTTTTTACATATGCATATATTAAAATAACAATAAAATGATTTTTTGTTTTGTTCTTTTATTTTTAATTTCTCAGGGAAAGATATGAAGATATTTCATAACTTTCTTCTTTTCTAATACATGTACTTGGTGTTAAAAAACAAAAACAAAAAATGCATGACAGTGCTAATTACTGGTGTGTGTTGCTGGGAATTGAACTCAGGGCCTGACTCATGTCTACCACTGAGCAACATCTCATCCCTAGCCTTAATTATATTTTAAAAATTAATAGACTTTATTTCTTAAAGTGTTTTGGGGCTTACAGGAAAAATGAGTTATCACCAGTTCAGACTGGGGAGCTTCACTGGAGATTCAAGCAGCATAAAGAAGAAACACAGAGCCATGAGCAGGGCTAGAAATTTTTATTCTCAGCTGCTGCTCAGCTGCAGGCACTTGTGTGACTGTCCAGCTATATATAGGTGTCTACATAATAATGACTGTGTGCCAGTAAAGGGCTTGGTTTATGTTGTTCACACCAGCAAGCATGAGGTTTGGTCATATCAGTTAGTTACAGACACATCAGGAGGTGCATTTAGGCTGGAATTTGTTGACTCTGACCTCTTGCCCCTCAAAATGCGCCCCTTCCACAGCCTGAATCATAGTGCAGGCATCTTGAGTTTCATTTTTCCCTACAAATTTCCTACAGAGAATTTCCATATTTTTTTATACTCCTCAAGTTTCCAGTTGCACCTCTTCTTAATAATTTGCCTTAGTGTGGTGCACTGGTGACAACTGAGAGCCAATATTGATACATTGTTACTGATGAAACCCATAGTTTTCATAGAGTGGACTTTACTCTTGATACCGTACCTTTCATTGTTTTGACAGATGTAGAATGACATGTATCTACCATTACAGCATCATACAGAATAGTTCCACAATCCAAAACAATTCCTTCTCACCCTGCAGACCCCTGGGCAACCACCGATGTTTGTACTATCTTCATCATTCTGTTTTTTTCCAGAATCTTACGTAGAGTAGCTGGGATCATAGTATGTAGCCTTTTCAAGTTGCCTTCTTTCACGTAGAAATATGTCTTTAAGATTCCTTCATATCTTTAAAAATTTTTTTTGGTATTGGGAATCAAACTCACAACCTCACGCTTGCCAGACAGGTGCTTATGCCACTGAGATAAATCCCTGGCTGGATTCCTTCATATCTTTTTGTGACTTATAGGTGATTTCTTTTTATTGGTGAGTAATATTCCATTGTGTGGATATGCCATAGTTGGTGGGGGGTGGTCTTCTGGTTTTTCAGCCCGCACATCGGCTGGCTCACGGCGAGACATGGTTTCTCTTCTGGTGAGGCTCTTACCAATCAGCATAATGGAGCCTGCTTCACAGGAAGGCATAATTTCTCTTCTTCCTGTTTTCTTTATACCTTAGTCATGCACATTTTCCCTGTATATGAAAACATACATACATATATATGGAGATAACAAATGATCTTATTAAATATTCAGCACAATCAATAAATACGGGTAAACTTTTGTTACAGAACAATAGCATACACAGTTCTGTAACATACAGTTCTGTAACTTTTCATTTTATCTTTTTGAGACAAGATTTCGTTATCTGGCTGGTCTTGAACTCACTTTGTAGCCCAGGCTGTCCTTGAACTCACAGTAATCCTCCTGCTTCAGCTCTCGAGTGCTAGGATTACAGGCGTGTGTGACTATGCCTGGCTGCAATTTTAAAAATTACACAGTACCATATATTGTGAATATATTTTTGTGGCAGTAAATGTTCTTGTAAACCACCACAGAGTATAGGCATTCTGCTTTATGAATAAATTGTAGTTTATTTAGCCTATTATTGGACATTCAGGCTTTTCTTGGTTTTTGCTATTATGACTCTTGATAGCTGAGCTTACTTGTTATAAACATATATCTTTTTAATTTATTAAAAAATTATTTACTTACTATCTATTATGTGTAGTAGGCACTGTTCCAGGTAATGGGTTTCAACAGTGATCCAGAGTTAGATTTCTTGTGTCAGGAGACTCGCAGTATTAGATATTTTCAGACAAGGGTAAAAGCACTGTAAGAAAGCCAGAGTGATGCTCCTCCTGCTTTGGATGGTCTGGGGAGGTCTTTCCACGAAGGTGAGCTCTGAGCAGAGGGCTGCATGGTGAAGACGAGGGTGCTGGTGCAGAGCACGGTAGGGTGTTCCCGGCAGAGGGAGCAGCAGACGGCTGAGTAACTGGGCAGGTGGCTATTCGTTATGACCACCTGCCTACTGCAGGCAATGAGGGATCTAGAGAACCTGGAAACAAATGAAAGAACTGAAAGTTCTTCTGCTTTTATTACTACATGTGCTATCAATTCTAACTGGTAAAATACTGTTTTCCTGCTGCCCCATGCCACTTAATGTGTGTTTTTCCCAGTATTTTTGAAGTATTGATTCCTGGATATAGGTCAGATGCTATGTGCAATTTAGGTTGACAATTAGGATTCACTAAGTATTAGGAAGTATTTTTAGGAAATAAATGTTAAATAAACTAAGGACTCATGGCACAGAAAGTTTTGTTCTCTTACATACTCTTGTAAGTAAAATATTGCATTGATTTAGGTAAGTGAATCAAATATTATATAAGGTTAAATATAAATTAAACAAAATAACTCATTCTACTGTCTTTTTGTGGGGCAAGGATCAGATAGCTAAACATTGGCTTTCATATTCTCTCAGATTTATGTTGAAATTCACAAAACCACTCCCAGCTTGATCTCAGGTATGGTAGGTGGGTTTGTGTTTTTGTTTTGTTTTTGTGATACAGAGGATTGAACCTAGGGCCTTCAAACTGAGCTGTCTCCAGCCCTTTTTATTTTGGGGTAAAGTCTCATGAAGTTGCCCTGGTAGGCCTTGAATTTACAAAGCCTTCTATCTGCTGGGATTACAGGTATGTGCCACCACACCTGATAGTAGGTGGTTTTGGCTTGACTGTTAAGGTTAAGATCCCTGTGGGGAAAAAAAAAGAAAAGAAAATTATAGAGCTGAAAGTCTCCTCATTAATCGCCTACCTAACACAATAAAGTTCTGTTGGAATAGGCATCTCATTCAACCATGTGAAGATTGCACTCCAGGGAGGTGGTGGGACTCAGATGCAAATATGGGCCTCAAAAGTCACAAACAGTCCCTTTACTGGATTATGATTTTATTTTAAAGAAAAATGAACTTATGGCTTCACTAGCCCCAATGAAATTGTATGTAAAGTGCTGGGGTTGAATCCAGGACCTTGCACATATTATGCAAACACCCCAGCACTGAGCTACATTCCTGACACCTGGATTGTGTCATTTAGGATGCTTTCTTATTTATTTATTTATTTATTTATTTGTTTGTTTTTTAAAAATTTTATTTAAAGAGGAAAAAAGCAAAACAGAAAAGGGTAGAAACAATACAGAATTTCAGAAAATAAACAGTAAGAAATCACTAGTTGATAAATTACATATTGTCTTCTTAGACATAGTTGTTCAAGTTACAAAATTAAAGTATATAGAGTAGACATTCAAACAGTGAGGCTGCAGAGAAGTTCAGTGATCCAGTAACAACTTAGCAACATGGTTATCAATCCTACACACTTAAACATAAATGCAGTTATATCCTTTAGAGCACTTTCTGTTCCTCCTTTTACTTTAAAAAAATTTTTTTTATTTAAAGAGAAACAAAAGTATGTAAAGGGTAGAGATAATACAGAATTTAAAAAAAGATAATAAGAAATCACTAGTTGATAAATTACATATTGTTCTCTTAGAAATAGTTGTTCAAGTTACAAAATTAAAGCATACAATGTAGGTATTCAAACAGCTACGCATGCATGAATCTCTACGTGTATTTCTATCCTTTCTGTATTAGAGGGAAAAACAACACTTAGCAAGACAAAACAAAACAAATTCCTATAAAAACATGAAACCAAAAGGTCGTATAAAACCACAGTACAAGGTAATCTACAATGATTACTGTGTTGTTTCTTATTATCTTCAATAGAATTGTCTATATCAGGCATAATTGAATATAGCAATATAATTGAATGTAGCAGTACATAACAATATTAGTAAAAATAAAACATTGTAGACAGTATGAAACTTCAAAGGCAGGTAATAATCAAATCAGAGTAGATATTCTAGTGAACTTGTCATCTTTAGTGCAGTTGCCTATACTCTCAGACTTGATACTATCAATCATAACAGCTTTGAATAAAATCTATCAATACAAAACAGAGTCTAACAGACCAGATTTGATTACGATCAGTCATGGTAAAACAGTGCAGGTTTTACAGAGCTTTAGATTAAGTTAATAGGAGATTAAGGATGATTACCATACTATATCCTGTTACTTTCAGGATTACTGTCTGTGCCCTCAAATCTAGTACAGGTAGAATGACTAGAACAGAATATCATACATCTAAGCAGAGTAGTGTGAGGAATGTGGGTTTTAAATCCTGGTGCACTATTAACAATATAGTGTATCAAGGCCATCTATGTTAGAGATTCTAGTTATCCTTCTCTGCCTCATTTCTGCTATGCTATTTTTCTGCCTGTTTGTCTAGTTTTCTCCTTCATTCTACTGCCTGCCCCACTCATTGAGGCCTTTCTGCCACTGTTCCTAAAATCCTAGTATTTTTTTTCTCTCTCTAGAATGTCCTTCAGTATTCTCTGTAGGGTTGGATTGGTGGTCACAAACTCCCCCAGTTCCTCTTTGTCATGGAAGCATCTTGTTTCTCCATTAATTTCTAGTGACAGTTTTGCAGGATACGTCAGTCTGGGCTGGAGGTTATTTTCTTTCAGGGCTTGGAATACTTTGTTCCAAGCTCTTCTTGATCTGATGGTCTGTGTTGAGAAGTCAGCCATGAGCCTGATGGGCTTACCTTTATAGGTAATCTGTTTCTTTTCTCTGATGGCTTTTAATATTCTGTTTTTATGTTGAATTCCTGGTATCTTGATTATTATATGTCTGGGTGTAGATCTGTTTTGGTTGTAGGTGGCTGGAGTTCTGTATGCCTCACACAACCGAATGTCATTTTCTTTTCCCATGCTTGGGAAGTTTTCCCTAATTATTTCCATGAATAGCCTTTGTAATTCACCTGTATGTATTCCTGCTTCTTTTTTCACATTTCTTATTCTTAAATTGTAGATTCTCTTGCCTTTGTATTGTTACTGCCTGTTTCCTTGTTATTTTTAAGAGATTTTTCCTTTCATCATCACAAATTGCAAACTTGTCTTCAAGTTTTGATAGTCTATCCTTAGTTTCTTTTAAGGAGTTTTGCCAGCTTTCAGTGGAGTTTTTAACTTCCTGGTAGTCTCTTTGAATCTGCTTCATGTATTCTATATTTTCTTTATATTCTTTATCGAATGTTTCTCTCCTTTTTTTGTGTTCCTCCCTTCTTCTGTCTGTATCATCCTGAGAGATGTTTCCTGAGAGCATTTCTTTTATTACTGTACTCATATCCTGCTTTACCTGATCTAATATTTCAGTTTTGAGCTTGTCTACAAGGTCTTGAAGATATCTCTTAATGTCCATTGAAGCCATGTCTGATGTTGTGTTTTTACCGCCCTCAGTCTCCCTTGTTTTTCCTTCTCCTGGATCATTGCTCTCAGGGTTCTGGGCTGAGGGCCTCCTCCTGCCTCTCTCTCTCCTCTCTCTCCTGTCATGGCCCTGGCTTCCTCCACACAGGTTACAGTGGAGGTCCCAGCCCCCTTCCCTGTCGGCCATGTTTCCTCTGAAGTACGCTGGCAAGGGAACTCCACCCTTTCCTGCTTGCTCTTGTCACTAAGGTGTAAGCAGTGTCTGCATATGCCTGTCCCTCCCCACCAGGCGAGCCAGACTTCAGGGGCCTTCACCCGGTTAGTGTGTGTTAGGCACAGGGAATCGATTTGGGATGGCTCATTGGGTCCCAGCCAGGAGCTCGGCCCAATCCAAGCAAATCCCACAAATCTGCTCTGAGGAGGGAGCAATCAATTGACGTCACTGTCACTCCCAGTTCAGGCTCCTCCTGCCCGATTCCAATGTGTCGCCCATTTGGTCGCACCCTTCCTGTGGGGAGGTCTCATTCCCAGCACTAACTGTGGATTAATGAAGGTCCCTTCACCATCTCTGCTCTCTGTTGGGCTAACCAACCCCCCGACTTCAGTGCTGCTGTGGTTCCTGTGAGTGGGGGCAGGAACAAGTTTGGGCACTCTGCCAGCCAGTGCTGATTCAAGCTGGAGCAAATTCAGGCTGGCCCAGACTTGGTGGGTCACTGCGAAAATGCTGTGTCCCATAATTTTTAGCTGTTTCAGTTGTAGTCCCAAAGTATTTGACAAGCTTTTTTACATTTTAATTTCTTCCTGTGTCAAGAGGATCCATCTCCTTCTGTCTGGGTCTCTCCAGGGTGTTTTATTCTGGCAAATGAGTTGTTTCTCCCAGGAGGCTTTGTATTTTGTTGCTCACTGGTTGGCCATTTTTCTAGGATGCTTTCTAGTAAGTGTCCACAGGCAGGACAGGGCACCCTCTCCTCCCAGCCTCTTCTGCCTTTCTTCTTTCCACTTGATTTTCAGCTCTACAATACCATGTTTGCCCTTCACAACTTCTGCACTCTGGAATTGATGCCACATTCTCGTATCCAGCCTTCTCATATGTTCTCCTCACCCTGCTGTAGCCTCTCACTGCAAGCTCTACTTCTGCATGTAGCTCAACTGTTGTGAAAGAGTTATTGTTTAGTTCTCTAACTCCCACCTCCCCACCAAGAGTCTCAGCTCTAAATAACAGAAAACTTGATAAAACCCCTATTTGCTAGCTCCAGCAAATAGGGGTTTATTCTGCTTAAATATGAAGGCTATTGGAGATCTGTGGCTGTTGGCCTTTGTCAGCTGATTGTGTCTGTGGCAGTCTCTTGTCCTCTCCCTGATGGCTCTAGATGGCTACCCAGAGTGGAGCATCACACCCCCACTGAAAGCTGGAGGGAAAGACAGCTCTGCATTTGCACCTTCTTACCTGGGAAACAGACTTTCTCCAAAGCTAAGCAGTATACAGCCAGGCAGGGCACACTTCCATGTGTGTGCCATTTGCCTTTCCTAGCTATGATTAGCTTCTTTAGTCACTGATAAGGTGGGTAGTGAGATGGGGAGAGGTATAAGGATGGTGCTGGGTTCACCGTTCAACATTACCTTCCATAACTCTCCAGACTGAAAGCTCCATAAAGGCAGGAATTGTCTTTTTCTTTCTTGAGTTCCCAGTCATTAGCACACAGAATGGTGACAAATACATCAGAAAGAAGAGTTGGAATGAGGGCAATCCAGGAGAAACGAATACCAGGTGTGAAGACAGGTGGAAGAGCCCCTACTGTATGCTTGGGAATGTTTGACTAGCATGTTGGTGGGTGGCAGGGATGACTGGAAACTGAGGCTAGAAAGGAAGAGTGGGGTCAGACTCTGAAGGCCTTTGCACACTTTGTTGATTTGTCTTTTCTTCTGTGCTCAGTATGGAGTCATTAAAAAGTTTCAGGTCAGGCCGTGGGACATGGGGCTTAGGATAATAACTGTGTTGGTAGTATGGGCTAGGAACTAGAGGAAGAGAATTAGGAGTCAGGGAAGGAATTATCAGGGACTAATTAATCATCAGACTGTGACTTGATAAAGGAGAATAATAATAAATTGGGGAATTTGGCAAATTAATTTTATAGTCATCAGAACAATGATTCTCTAAGTGTGACTCTGTATCAGTAACATCAGCATTACCTGGCGATTTATTAGAAAAACAAATTCTTTGACTCTATTTGGACTTACTGGCTCAGCTTGCTGGGTAGGACTGGCAAGCTGTGTTTTCATAACTCCTTCAGATGTCTTTGAACTCCATGAAAACTTGAGAAACACAGAACTACACTCATAGATGGTTTACTGTGAAAGAGAGCTTGAAACTAGATTGTCCAGTCTGGTATACCCAGTCTGCACATTAGAATTACCTGAGAACTTAGCTTCCCCACGCCATCCAGCAGAACAGTTAATTTAGAATCTCTGGGGTTGAGATCCAGACATAATCTATTTCTAGTACTTGAAAGATTCCAGTGGACAGGTAGGTCTGAGAGCCACTTGTCTTGTATAACCCATGTTGATGAAAAACTAAGGAGTCGAAGAGCAATTGCTGAAGGTCATATAGCAAAGTCAGTTAAGAACTGTCTAATGAATCAGTTATAATCTGTCTTCTCCATGATGCTTTAATTGCTCTCCCAATTTTTAAATAGTTTTCCTGAAGATAATCATTCACAGTGACAAATTTAACTGCCAAGCTTTGAGAAGAAAAATAGTAGCATTATAAAAAATTTACTTCTCTTTTAAATTAACAATATTTCACACTTTAGAAAGCTTTCTCTGTCATAAAGATGTTGTAAAATATGCATTTGGAACATTAAAGGGGAGGATATTGATGAAATATGTATACATAAGTGCTTTATTTGTGCATTTAAGTATTAATTTTTCTTCAAACTCTAGGTGGAGCTCTTTAGTTTTCATATAGATTGTTTTATTTATAATTTTGAGATTTTTTTTAAAGATGCTATTTTGGTATTGAAAAAAAAAACCTTAACATTTGTGAGTAGTCTCAGCATTTCTCAACCCCCTTTCCCACTGTTTTTCAAAGCCATATAAATGAAAACTTAGTTTTTCTGGTTGATGAACCAAATCTAGGCCTAAAGAAGTCATTTTCAAATCTATCTTAAATTTGTATTGTTATCTTCTAGTATTGAATGAGCAAGACATGTTTCCCCTGTTGATCGTTTCTGATGAGCTTCAATGTTTAAATAGAATTTCTGTAAAATGGTTCTCTCCTTATGAATGATGCCAGCAGAGGAAGTCTCTGTGGATAACACAGCTGTTGCTATAGTAATTCCTTCAGCTATTTTTACCCATTGTGTACAAAGCAGTGTTCACAGCTACCTTCTTGTGTTATAAATGAAACATTTGCAGCCACTTCCTTTGTGCTTCTCTTTTTATTAGCTCTGTATTCTCTCTTCTATTGGGAGTACAGTTGGAATAAAATGTCTAAAATACAAGGTGTATTATTTTTGGTTCATAGACCAGCAGTATCACGTGGAAGTTTTATAAGAAATCAGTATTCTCAGGTCACAGTGTAGACCTGCTGCACTAGAAGCCCTGGGACAGGGCTCCAGCAATCTGTGCTGTACCATCGGGATAGGCAATTTGAAATGATACAAATTCTGTATTCACGGAACCTTCATGGAACTTATTCACTGGAATTCCTTTTGTGCAGTCAGTCATGCCCATTTTGTACTTGTTTAGTACTTTTCAAATCATCCATGGATTTTTTGTTAAAAGGCAGGATTCTCATTCAATAAATTGAGGTTAAGCTTGATATTTTGCATTTCTAGTAAGCCCTCAAGAAATATGGGTTTTTCTTGTCCATGGACCATATTTTGAGGAGTGAGACTATTGCTCAGCTAAATAGCACATGATAAACATTATGCCTATGTCCATGTAAAAGGGTTAGCTATGATTTTTGAGTATATACGTTTGGTTTAGTATATCTGAAGTCAATGAGTCCTTCCATTTCAATCAGTGGGAAGAAGCCATTTCTGGAATATAATGCTCTCTTATCTAGTTTAAAGTGACTCACTCTTACTAAATGCTTCAAGAGGGTATTATTTGCCAGGATCTATGTCTGAAACCTTCCTTCTGTTATAATTAGCAGTGGATAAAGTCCTCGACCTTGAGGAAATTATAGTCTATTGAGGAAATAAAATCTATGCATGTGAAAGTTCATTACTGATATAGAGAGTATTTTATCAAACAGTGAGGAAGTGTGGTAGAATCTCAAAAGACTGATGGCAAGGAGGTTAACAATATAGAGTGTGACTTGGGCTTTAGGACGTGAGTAGAATTTGGAAGAGAGAAAAGGCTGGGGTGCTCCATAAAAAAAGAGACATCATGGACCAAGGTGCAGCACCCAGGAGTGAACCACACATGAATGCATACAGGAGCTGAGAGCAGTGCATGCTTTGCAGAGTTAGACTTCTAGTCTAGTGAAGACTAAAATGAGCTGGGGCTGGATTAATGAGGCTGTAACTAGACTTACAGTCTTTGACTTAGTTCCTTGTGTACCAGTGCAATGTTGAAGAACACTTTGAATTTGAGGAAGGCTGATACAGTTACAGGGATGATTTGGGAAGAGTCATTAATGAGATACACAGGTTGTGTTTAAATGATAGACTGGAAGCAGAAATATAGTTGGTAGGACACTATATTGGATAGGTAGAGATGAGTGAAGATGGCAGAAAATATAAGGAGGAAAATTGACAAGGAGCAACAAAAATAGATTAAAGAGAAATTAAAGAAATTAATTCTTATAAATGAAAACAAGTGTTTTGGGCCATATGCCCAATCTTTTGAGATGTATTTGATAGCAAACAGCCTTACATTCATAGTAAACATTTTGGATACACAATAGCTTAAGTGGTATTGCCTTTCTTTCTAGCTTCTATTTTTTAAAAAAAATTTTTTTTTAGACATTACTATATAGTTTGGGATGGGATGGCCTTAAACTCATTATGTAACCCAGGCCAACCTTGAATTTAGAGCAATCCTTCTGTCTCAGGCTCCCAAGTGCAGGGATTATAGGTATGCACCCCAATGCTTTGCTGGTATTGTCTTCCTAGTGGTCTGGATTTTATATTTCACTCACATATTCTTTACTGTATCTCCCTTTATGATCTCTACCTAATTTTCTGCAATTTTGAATATATTTGGAATACTTACAGTTACAAATTCCAAACACCCTGCACGCACGTGTGTGCGCACACACACACACACACACACACACAGAAACATGCATCCACCTACATGAGAGTCAACTTCATGTGGAGGCAATGCCAGACACACTATGTTCCATATGTGGTAAAATGGTCGCCTTGGACCAGAGGGAAGTCATGGTCCCAGGAGAGCACTCTGTCCCAGTCTTTCCATGAGTCTCCCTATTCCTGCCCTCACAAAAAGCCAGTGCATCCTGGGCTCTAAGAAAGGAACCTCCTGGTAGGAAATTCAAGTGATGCTTTATCAACAATTACTGTCCGCTTTGCAGCACCTCTAAGAGCCTTTGGTTTCTGGTTTGGTTAGATCTGGAAGTGTTCAGAGGTGGGGCTTTTGGAAGGTGATTCGGTGATGCAGGCACTGTATTCGTCAGTGGAGTGATCAAAAGCTGAATGTGCTGTTAGCAGATGGGACCTGGTTGGATGAAGTGAGTCAGGGCAGAGGGGGACTGATCTGGAAGGGTGTATCTCCCTCCCCAGCTCCTCCCTTTCTTCTCTGCTCTCTGGGTGCCATCACATAATTATCTGTCCTCCACCAAAGCTCTTCTACCGTGCCCTTTCTGCCTTGGAGCTGACTGAAGACTGAAAACTCTAAAGATCGTGAGCCAAATAAGCCTCTCCTCCTTAAGTTATGGACGGTGGGCATTGTAACGCAGTGACAGGAAAGTAACTAAGGCAGTTTCCATGCAAAAGTACTGAATCAGAGCCACTCAGCCTGGCTTGTTGCAGAAAATGCAGCTCTGTACAACACCAAAATGCACTTAAGTGACGTTTCTGAGTGCAGAACTTTACATTCCAGTTTAAACAGTCATCCTGCAATATTAGAGGTTGATCCAGTTGTCCATTGGTGCCACATTGTTATTGTTTTTGTCTGAGCTTTGTTTTGTTTTCTATCTGGTCAGCCAGCCAAGGAGACCACAGTGTATATATTTCACTTGAGCATGGTGGTACTAGAGAGTATCCAGAAGGTTATATAAAGTCTCTGATATAAAATGAGTTGATCCATTTATTTATTACCTATAGCATTTTGAGCAATATAGCTGTTCATTCCCCAAATATAAAATATCTACTCTAAGTCAGACAGAGTATTGGGAAATATGGCTACAAAGGTAACTAATATGGTTTTTACCTTTAAGGACTTTGGGAGAGATGGATGGGAAAACACAGAATATGTGTGCATGATGAAGCAAGATATCTAGAAAAGTCCAGAAGGATCTTGAGAGCTACATGAGGGATTTTATTCTTGGAGACTGAAATCCTCTTGACTTCCTTTTCAATGCCAAGGTCACATTTATTCTGTTACCATGTGTTGTAGTCAGGGTTTGCAAGGGAAACACTTTAATACAAGACACATAATTTATAGAATTATTTTATAATAGTAACCCAAAGAGTCAAATACAGGAAGTCCAGGAAATCTGTACACACCCTAAAAACCCCAAAGAATCCAGCTGAGGGCCTGGATCCCATGGCATGTCCTGCATGAGTCCAGCTGAGCTCATGACAGTGCTTCTCATGAGTCCAGCTAGAGGCCTAGAGTCCACGACAATGACTCATGCAAGTCGGTTTCACGGATCTGTGCTGGGAAGGCCCAAAGGTCAGCAGTGGAAGCCAGAAAGTCTGTGCCAGTGGGATGAAGGATCTGTGCCAGTAGGTTGAGGGTTCTGCACTGGAACCAGGAAGCAACACTCAAAGTAAAGACCAGGGCTCCCCTAAAAAGTACCACAGTCATCAGCTACAACACTGTTCCGAGCTCCTCCTACAGTGAGAATAGCTGAGTTCACATCAGGAAGCCAGCATGATGAGCTTCTCCAGGAAATTCAATAGCACATCACCTTCCGCTTTGAAAGGAAGCAGTAAAGTAAAGATCAGAGCTCCCCCATAGTGAACCACAGCCATTTTCAGTGATGACAAGGTCCTGAGCTCCTGATGATGATAATGGCCAAGTTCATAACAGGAAAGGAGCTTGACAATCTCCTCCTGGAGAACCAAGAGCCACAGGAGAGCCAACAACACCCAAGAGAACCAACAATACCACCCCTTCCTCTCCAGGCCTTGTTTTTTATGTTGGAAACAATCCTGGGATGCCCCTCCATCCACCTAGCACCACGCGGATCCAGTTCAGCTGTGCACTCCAAGCTGATCATCAGTTGCTGACCCACCACACTCTATCTTCTCATTGGCCTTATCATTTTCACATCTCTAATTTGGCTGATTCTCCCTTCCTTGTGAAATCTGCCAAACACAGCCCAAGTAAGTTCTTCTGAGGGCCAGACCAATTGCTTGAATTTGCAGTTACCAAGCTACTCACCTTGATGTTTTCCAGTGCAATGGACACTTTTATCAAGCTTCCACAGCACTTCAGTATTGGTACATCCACCATTAACACTATGCCTGTCCCAAACCTAGTTGCACATTTATCACTATAGTCACCTGGTGATTCTCACCTGCCATGACAAAGTAGCATCTCTCAGGTTAGGAGGGGAGTAGCCATGTTGGTAAGGAACCCCATTTTGTTTACTTGTTGTTAATTTTTTAGACAATTCCATTTGATCCAATCATCATAAAAACTAGATAATTATACTTAGGACCCTTGGTTATTACTCCCTCCATCAACCTGTGTCCTTTTTCCTCCTGCTCATAATTGAACACAGAAGTATAGCCAATGTGTCACCATGCATTTCCCCATCAGTCCTTGTTAACATTTAGCTTGTCAAAACATTTTTGAATCTTGATTCAGTTATTTAACACATTCTTTATTCCTCCCAGTTCACCAACTGAGAAATCTGGTAAATATCATCTCTGTATCATTGTCCAGATAACTTATTATAACATGAACAGAATAGGGCCCAGTAGCATATCTTAGATACTTCCTCCTCTTATATATACATTGTGAGGTTTATAAAGATGTAATGATGTAACTCTTTTGGGCTTTATATTATTATAGATTTCAGATACATAGAAAAATGAGGGAATAGCATGATGGACATCTACATTTAAGTTTCACAGTTGTAATTTTTTTTACACTTCACAAATATAGACACTAGTGTTTTTCTCTGACTTGAATGAATCAGCTGTGAAAGACTTTAGGAGAGGAACTATTGAACAAATTTTGAATATGAGCTGGGGATTAAGGAATATTAAGCATTTAGTGTTCAATTTTCTAGGTGTGATAATATCAATGTTATATGGGAAATTTATTTTTTGCTCCTGTATATTGAAGAATTTCATTGAGATGTGATAATGTTCATAGTTTTTAAAAAATAGTTTAGATGGTCATAAAGAATAAACATTTACCTTGTTATTTCACCAAACTTCTGTGTATGCAGAGTAAACAGGAGAATCAAAGGGATTTGATTTCTTCTTCTTTAGAAGAAAAATACAGAAGAAAACTTCAAATTAAATTTCACTAGTACCACTTTTCCCCTTAAACTCCAACCTAGTGTCTAATCCCAAATACCTGTTTAGAGATCACTAACTTGGAAAGACTCCCTGAGCTACCCACACATGGAGGGCGCAGGTCACAGCAGTGACCAGTGTGCATTTTCTTTGTGCAGACACAGCTGGCGTATGCATGTGCAGGCACTGTGCATGACATCTAGATCAGTACTGCCTGCAGCAGGCACTTACCTCAGCGGAGCTTGCAGTAGAGTTTCCTGGTAAACAGTCTCATGCTGGAGAGTATAACTGTATGAGCGCTTATGAGACATTCAAGGTCCCACCCAACTTTCCTGCCTTCTGGATTCTGAGTCAGGGATGTAAAACTCGCCTTCTCCAACACTGGAACATGATCAAAGCAAACTTCTTAACCCCGTGCCTCTGCCACCAGACTGACTTGCTGCTTTCTGAATACCTTTGCACTGCCACCTTATACGTAAGGGAACAGTTGCCCGAAGTGAGGAGGGATGTTTGTTTGTGTGTTTCACAGAAGAGGACCAAATAAAGAGAGAAAGCAAAAATATAAAAAAAATTCAATAGGAAGATAGTTGGAAAAGAGAGTAAGATATAATGGCTAACTGATGTTTTTCAGTCTATACCAATGCAATTGTTTTGAGCCTGAAGTATTTTGATAAATTCTAAATAATAAGCCTCCTGTTAAAAATAACCACATAGTATAGAAAACAGAAATCTTCATTCTGCCCTTAGGCTCTGTGCATTCCAGAACTTCACTCCTCAACATTATTATAAATTCTAATAAAAGATTATATATATATATATATATATATATATATATATATACACAACACACATACATATGTATATATATTTTGTACCAGGGATCAAACTCACAACCTTGCACTTGCCAGGCAGGCACTTGTGCCACTAAGCTAAATCCCCAGCCCTCTACATTTTGATATAAACATCTAGAAACTGTCTTTTCAAAATGTCCACTTTGTCTTCTGACTCCACTGAAAAATCCTCCAAACAAACCTACTGTGCCAGATCTGCTACATCAGAATGTCCAACAAAGGAAAAAAGCACCATGAACACTAAATTAGGAGCTTCAGAAAGTGACTGAGTATCATCAAGAGAAGTATTATTAGTATAAATTTAGATACATTGCTAGGATAATATTTAGAAAAGAAAGAGAGTCACTTGTTATGTGTCTGCTGAGTTTTTTAAAAAATACAGATGGTGGAATTGTTTAATTAAGCTAGGAAATTCAGTGAATTTAATAAAGAGGAAAAGCTGCAAAAATGAATATAAAGTGTCTCAGGAAAAATGTAAAGTGGATGATAAAACAATGGTATTACAGGGATTGTATTATTATGGTTAGCAGATTTTTTTTTTTTGTCTTTTTGAGACAGGGTCTCTGTGCAGTTCAGGCTGGCCTTGAGCTCACTTTGTAGCCCAGGCTGGTCTCGAACTTAGAACAATTCTCCTGCCTCAGCCTCCCAAGTGCTGGGATTACAGGCGTGAGCCACCACGCCTGGCTATGGTTAGCAGATTAAGTGTAGTTTGGCTGTGTCTATACCTATTAGAAATAAAAATTTTAACTGTTGACACTTTCTAGGGAACAGAGGATGACAAAGTAGCATGGATTGGATGCAGTTTTCACTTAAATTGCATTCAAAAACGGGCAACCTAGGAGAAACATTGGTAAGGTTAACAAGGCTTCCTTTTTAATCTATTTTTATCTGTCTGTGACATTTGGGGAGCATCCCTGAGAGACTCCCCATTCCTCCTTGACTTCAGCGTCTAATCTATGGCCATTACTGAAGTCAGTGCAAATATGCCCACCTATATGTGGCCCCTACTAAAGACCATACTTGATAAATAATTCTCAATCTGTGGAAATTTAAGACTAGCTGCATCCTATTCATGTTACTCTAGGCATCATGTGTGACAAGCAGTACATGAGAGACATCCATAAAAATTAGCATTTTTCCTAAAGAAAAATATTGCATTTTATCACTATATGCTGTTTACCTTCGAGAAAATAATACCTGCAAGTCATTGAAAAGTCAAATAGTGCTGAACAAACAAACAAAACAATCACAATCCATCTCCAACTTGGCCTATCCAACTTTTCAAAATTGTTTGGGTGATTTCTTGGTTATCCTTCCCAATTTCAAAATAATTATTATCTCAAATGATTAATTTTTAAATACTTTCTAGTGACTTTCTTTCTATTGTGATAGAAGAGGGTGTAACTCTCTTATAATACTGATATTATTCTTTTTTTCCTCCTCATATCCCTGGTTTGGTTATGTATGACTTTTTGTTAAATGATGCAGTTGTTGGTTTTTATGTTTTTAGAATTATGCAAGTTGGGCTGGGGATTTAGCTCAGTGGCATAAGCGCCTGCCTTGCTAGCACATGGCCATGAGTTGGATCCCTGGTTCTGATTAAAAAAAAAAAAAAAGAATTATGCAAGTTGCGTTCACTGTTAAGCAAGATCAAATATCTAAGGATAGGATTATGAAACTTGTGGGTTCCCATGACTTCCCTATCCTTCCTCCTATTCTTTTAAGGCACAGAAAGGTTTGTCAGCCTCCTAAAATGCTTTTGAAGAGAAATCAGGGTCCCATTTTTCATTTCTCTTTTTAGAATTTGGTGGTACTTAATGATACTTAGTTGCCAATTTTCAACCACATGAAAGGTTTGACTTCCAAACCTTGTTATGAAAGTATTTATCAAAACAGTTTTTATCTCAGAATAAACCTATCTTTTAGGTGGTTGGAAGCACATTTATATCTCTAGCTAGATTATGAAGTGTTGAAGGCAGGGATCATAATGTGTTTTCTTTTTTTGTGTGTGTGCTGGGGATTGAGCTCATGACTTCTTGTTTGCCAAACAGGCATTTACACTGCTGAGCTAAACCCCCGGCCAACATGTTTTCTTAAAGAACTAAAAATATGACCAATATCTAGAAAACATAAAGAAAAACTGGACCACCTAAAATTAAAGACTCAGTCAAAAAATTGGCAAGAGAAGTGAATAGACTTCACATAGGAAGAAGTATCTTGGCCATTAGAGAATTGCAAATTAAAACAATGCTAAGATTCCACCTTACTACAGAAAGAGTGGCAATCATCAAGAAATCAAGCAATAACATGCTGGCATGGCTGTGGTTAAAAAGCAATACTCCTGTATTGTTGGTGGGAATTTAAACTATTACAACCATTATGGAAATCAGTATGGAGGTTTCTCAAAGAACTGAAATTAGAAATTCTATATCATCCAGCTATCCTTCTTCAAGGTATCTTCCCAGAGTAATCATACTATAGTGATGCATGCATATCAATATAGCAGCTCAATTCATAATAACTAAATCCTGGAAGCGGCCTGTATACCCAACAATAGACAATTGGATGCAGGAAATATCATGGAATACTACTTGCCTATAAACAATGACAAATTTGAAACATTTGTAGGACGATGGATGTACCTGGAAAATACAATGTTTAGTGAAAAAAATCAGACACATAAACTTAACTACCACGTAGTATCTCTCATTTGACTGAGACAAAGTACAAAGAGAATAATAGGAAGAATAGAAGGAGACAAGGGGATGATCTCTTGCAAATGGAAAGGGATCCAAGGGGCCAAGGGAGAGGGGTGAAAGTGGAGGGGCTAGGGAGATAACTACAATGAAGATGTGTCATGTGCAGGATCCTAACAACCTTGGTGAATGTAAACACTGTTTGCCATAAACATGAACTAAATGTAATAATATCAACAAGAGTGACAAGGAGAAAGGGACATTAGGAGAGGAGGGAGGGGAAGG
>PVLA01000829.1:290715-338923 GCA_004027455.1 Hydrochoerus hydrochaeris | reverse complement strand
AAGATTAGGATTTGGGTACTCAGAGAAGAAAGATAGGTTTTGTGTTCTTGGCCTCTTGACCCTTAGGTCCTGGAACTCTGGAAATGGAATAAATGCAATCAAAAGTGGGAGGAGGGTCTTCTAGCCTTTTATTCTACTGCCCTGCAAATTCTGCTGCAGGTTCCAGTAATTCTCCACTGCTTGACATAGCTGCCTGCTTGCCACAGCTGTGAGGTGCAGCTCTGTCCAGGTCAGGCAAGAGGAAAGCTCTAGGTTCACCTCATTCATTACTGGAGCTGCTGGTTATAGAGGGAGGGTAGCAGGACAATTTGGGGGCCGTGCAGTTCAAATTCTTTGAGCTACTTGTGTGTGTGTGTGTGCGCGTGCATGTGGCTGGACCTGGTCGACTCCCTGTCAGCTGGAGTCTCTCTCATGGTAAAACTCATGCTGACCTTCCTGCTCCTCAGTGGGAGATGGTAGGAGTGCTTGAGATGGAGTGTAAGGCTCCTGGGCTAACTGCATATTCTTAAGGCCTATGCTTGGTTTTCTTCATGTCTGCTCCATTCGGACCCAAATTGGACCCTTTTCAGTCTGTCAGAGCTACTCACAGAGTTCTGAAAATCGTGAAAAGCACATGAGCTCAGTTTGCAGTCGGCTCTGTCTTGCTCATTTTTGATTCCCTTCTCTCCTGCTCTATTCTGCCTGCTTCTCCAGATCCTCTTCCCCAAGAATTTTAATTCCTGATGACCAACTTTAATTTTGTTTTAAGTCAGTTTAGTTGTCAGACAACTATTATGTCCCCAGATTTATTGATTATTACTGACACCTATCTTGGTGTCAAGAATTACATTGTGGTATTGGTTGCTAACTACGTTAGTGATTCGTTTAAGGGCAACCCTGGCACTCTTTATTCGTGAGGGTCAGTTTTCACTAGTAGAACCATTACAGACAAAATTAACGGGAGGAGCTTAACATTGTTTTTTCATATAAAGCTTTTTATCAACCCTTAAATTAGTGATTCTAAAAATTTTGAACTGGAAAATTTAATAATAGGGTAAGTACATCTAAGTTTCTTTGAAAGTTGTACTTATCAATTCTATTTTTGGTTTCTTAGGAAACAAGTTAACAGTTTTTTAGCCCTTGATACATTTCTAATTACATTTCTTGCTCTTCTTTTGAAAGGCTTACTTTTCTTTAAAAAAGATAAAGGGTTTTTTTTTTGTTTGTAATAACTGCAATATTAGTTTTAAAACTTTGTATTCCCTCTAACAATGATCACTGAAAATATCAACCATATCTAAGTGCTTTGCACATGGATTACATGAAAGTTGAATGTTTTAGGCAAAGCTTTTAAAATTGAAATCATTTTTGGTAATCATGAACTTTATTTGTGAACACATTTGTGACAACTGATGTAATGCCCTGGGTTGAATTTTCTTCTCTCTAAATCATTTTCCACACTGACATTTCACAATGGTATGTATAACTCATGACAGTAAAGAGATGTGGAAACAAATTTAGCCTCTACTTCTGGGAGTAAGCTACAGTTAGAAAGAGGATGGGAGGTGGGAATATTGAACTTTGGCAATCTGTTAGCACCTATGCTGTGTAGTTTATAACTCACGGACCTTCCATATTGCAAAGTTTACATGTGATTTTCATTTAATTGCATCTTTTCTCAGATTTTTTTTGAAGGTGAAAAGTGGGGGAAGAGAAAAAATTTGCAAATTATTAGCTACCTTTTCCAGGGATATGAACTAAGGGAAATGGTTTCGTTTCTTACCTTATGGTATATCTTTTACATTACATTACTGACTCTTCAGCTGTTGTCACTATGTTCGAGAAAGGTTCTTACTATTCCTGGAAATCTGGAGACATATGAAGTATATTTACTCCTCTACTTGTCTTACTCTGCTGGCTGTCATCCTGTACCCTTCACTGTAAGCTTGGAGAGTTCCCTAAGGGATTTTATCTGGAGAATTCTTGCTCATCTTTACACAGCTGTCTCCTTCTTGCCATTCAGTTCTTAGCTCACCTATCACTTCCCTACAGAAGAGCTTGCTGATATCTCTCCCTATCACTTCATTCTTATTTTTACTATAACCTTTACTGCCATTGTATATATTTGTACTTACTTATTATCTGTTTTTCTTCAGAATACTCTGTAGGAATTCTAACTTGTTTAATTATAGATCCCCATCATTCAGAGAAGGATTAGTAAAGCTTTTTTTCTGTAAAGGGCTGGATAACAGCTAGTTTAGGCTTCGTGAGTCAGTGTCTATTGCAAGCACTCAACTCTGCTCTTGTATCAATACAGTCATAGTTACTACGTGAATGAGTTAACAAAGCTGTGTTCCTTTATTTGTGGACATTGAATTCTGTATTTCATAAATCATGAATATTCTTTTGAATTTTTCTACGTATTTAAGTATGTAAAAACTAATAGTGCATATTTATTCTAAAAATGAGTTAAGCAGAATTAAAGGAAATTTCTTTTCCTTTTTCTTTCATTCTATTTTGTTTTTGGTTGGGGTGGGATATGTGGACAGAACCCAGGGCCTTATGCATGCTAGACAAGTGCTTTACCATTGAGTTGCATCAAATTTTCACACAACAGAATTTTAATATATTATTTACTAAAGTTGAAAGAGAAACTATTCCTCTAAATTAATTCAGAATAAAGAGAACATTACAGAAGGAAGAGAGTCATTTATATCTTCTGATTTGGCTCTCAGGGTGTATGTTACAAAGGCAGTCTAGACTTTTAGATTCCTTATGGTGATCAGTAATATGCATCAGTGGGGTTTGAGATTATGCTTAGTGGCTCTCTCACAAAGTGGCTATCAGATAATAATAAAAGCAGCATTCAGCAAAACTTAAGCACTCATACAGACATTTACTAATTAAATATTTGGTCAGCAAGTGGCCCAAAGCAGTTCATTCAAACTTTATGTAAACCCAGTGCTGCCCTACTGCTCTATTCTTTTAAGTGTTTGATTCATTGTTTGTAATACTCATGACTAGGTAATTTATGAAGGAAAGAAATGACTTTCTCACATATCTGGAAACTGAGGAGTCCAAGATGAAGTAGCAGATCCATCTGTCTAGTGAGGCCATGTTCTAAGATGTACCTTTTTGCTCTGTCTTCTGGAGGAGAGAAGTGCCCTCACATGGCTGCAAGAGGAAGGCAGGAGCACTGAATGCTGCATGAAGTTTCTTCTGCAAGGACCTTAATTCCACTTATGTGGCATAAGCGCTCACTGCCTAATTACCTCTTAATGTCATCAGATTAGCCATTCAGTTTCCACTCCCGAATTAAGTGATAGTGATATTAAGAGGATGGGCCTTTGGGAAGTGATGAGCACAGAACCATTATGGGACTAGTACCCCTTTGAAATGACTCGAAGGAATGCCTCTCATGTAGGGGCGCATAGAAGGCTCCACTTTTAAGAAGTAGGCCCTTAGCAGATACTAAATCTGCTGTTGCCTTGAGTATTTTGTTTCTTTGCTGAAACAAACTGTCTATGACATCCACCTACAATAAAGGGTATTAACTTCTTGGAAGTTTATTTGACCACAAAGTGTAGCCAGTGAAAAATGAATGAAACCAATTAGTGTAGTGTTTGGACTGTGCACTTGAAAGGGAATTCCCCCCACTGCTGTTTTTCTTCTTCCTGCTGGAATGTGGATATGAAGACAGGAACTGAAATAGCCACCTTGGACCATGAGATGAAAGCCATGCATGGAAAGGGGCTGAACAGCCAAATAGAGGGTCTAAGTGTCCCTTAGTGAGCTGTGATGCCAGCTGAGGACTGCTAGTCTGAACTTCTGTAGGATAGAGAAATACATTCCGATTCATTTAAACACTAAGCCCCTCTATTTCAATTTTGGAATTGCTCTGATCTTAACTAATACACACTTGTTTTAGAACATTTAGAACACCAAAAAATATAAACAAACAGACAAAAAAGAAAAAGGCAGAGATAGATACCCACAATTCAGTCACCCAGTCAGCCATTGTTGGCTGCCGTCTTAGTGGATGTTGTGGTGTGCCTGCCAGGCACTTCTTCACTTGCCCTGTTCCAGGAGTGTTGGTTACTGATTGCTCTCTCCAGGCATTACCTTTCACCTTGTGGGGGCTACCTGTACCCCATAACCCACTGTTTAGGGGGTACCAAAGCCCCATCTTCTTGCCTCTTTTGGGACAATTCTGAAAGGCCATCTCAGCTCTAGAGTTCCATGTAGCAATGGTCAAAGCCATTAAGGCAACTGTGGGTGTTATTGTGTTTTTCTCAGGTGATTTTTCCTCCCCTGCCCTTTCAGGACAGGAATGGCAATGGCTTTCTATGTTGCTAGCCCTGGGATGCTTCTCCATTGCGGATTACTTTGTTTTATCCTCGTGCATAGCTTTTCAGCAAGGTGCTTTGCTCAGTCACCTCCTCTGAGTGTGCCAGCCATTTCCTGGCAGAACAGTGACAGATGCAAAGATGAACTGAAAAGCCTTTCTTCACTTCTTAAGTATTCTCTGAAAACATGATTTGTATTGACTCTGCACAGTTCCATCATGTAGGCTTACCAAATCTCATGAACTATTTCCCTGTTATTGCAATGTATGTATGATTTTATACTGACTTTTATCACAGCATATGAAAATATTTGTTATGCTATTAAAAACTCCCAATAAGCACCTTTTTAAATAGCTGTTACATTATGGGTAGACCACGTAGCTCAAACTGTGTATTCAATAGCGACAAGAGATTTGTTTTATTCTCTCTGATTTCTTTTGTGTAATGTTACAATGACTAAGGAAAAGTATTTTCAGGATGACTAACTATACTCTGCCAGAGGATAAAGCTAGACTCTGCCCTTAAACCTGACACTTTTAGGTCCTTAGTTCAGATCTTAAAACAGTTCAATGAACATACTTTTACTTGAGCCCAACTTATGTTTTCTGGGCAAGGCTGTGCTGCTTAATGAACTTAGTGACCATTTTATATTCTATATGCTTGTTATTCTAGAAAAAAAAGTAAAAGCATTTAGTGGGAAGGATTTGAAAGAGAATATAATTTGTTCAACCTGTAGCTTTCATAAGGAAAGCAGCATAATTAAAAACACTTAAGAGTAGTTTTTAAGGGAAGAGAATTAAGACTGGAATGGAGTAATGATGAGCTTTTATTAAATTCTGCCCTGCTGTGGCTCTACATAACTCAGTGACTCTGTGTAAGATCTCCTCTTAGTGCATTTGGACTGGTATAACAAAATCCTATACCCTGGGTGACTTATAAATAACACATATTTCTGGAGGCTGGAAATCCCAAGACCAGAGTGCTGGAGATTGCCTCTGGTGAGGGGTTGCTTCCCATTCATGCACAGCCATCTTCGTGTTGTGTCCTCTTCTGGTGGAAGGGGCATTGGCTCTTTGGTGCCTATTTTATAAAGTCACTAATTCCATTTATGAGGGTGCTACCATCTTAATCGTCTCTCCAAAGATTCCACCTCTAACTGCTCTCACTTTGGGGATTAGGTTTCAACACAATTTTGGGGGAACACTAACATTTAGACAATAGCATATTTCTTAGTTTACCTTCCTTTGGTATTACAAAAAGGACTTGAGTTGAAACCCAGTGTAGTAGTAAATACCTACAATTCCAGCTGAGGCAGAAGGAATACAAGTTTGAGCCCAGTAGGGAACTTAGTAACTTAGTGAAACCCTATCTGAAAATTTTAAAAAAGACTAGAAATGTAACTCCTTGTGTCAGTCCTGGGTTCAACCCCCAGTATCCTCCCCCCAAAAACATTTTAAAAAAGAAGGACTTGAGGTCAATTCAATATTTGTATTCAAAAAATATTTAAGATTCTGCAGTATTCAAAAGCAGCAGGATTCAGCTGTAAAAAATTGGAAAAATCACTACTCTCATAATACCAGTATCTCTCAAAGGAGTCAGATAACTAACAAGCAAATAAGATAGTTATGAATTGTGACAAGTCTTAGAAGGAAGTAAACAGGACGATGAAACAGAGTGAATGTGGCAAGAACTTTAAGTAGGAGGGCAGAGGCAAATGTGGACCTTACATGTCACAGAAGGTGGACTGCTTGAGCAGATGAGATAACCTAGATTTGAAGTCCAGCTTCCTGACTGCATACAACCTTCCTGAATATGGTGAAAGGCTGAAAATTATACAGTAAAAGCAATAAGAATAATTAACAGTAATTGCTGCTACTTACAATAGTTACAGAATTCTGTAAAGTCTAGCATTGTAAGTATTCCTTTTCACTCTAGCACAAATAAATATTAATTTCTTATTAATTTCTCTTAAACTTATATATAATATCTGAATTTAGTAAGACCCATTTTCCAGTGACCTAATTTCAGGAAATTGTTCTGTACATCTTTGAATCAATGTAACTCATCAAATATTTACTGACCACTTACTATGTGCTGGTCTTTGGTGATAAAATGGTAAATAAAATAGACACTGTCTCTGCCATATCAGAGTTTACTCATTGGTCTTATTTGATTGCAACTCACCAAAGTAGTTTTCACCTCTGGTTCTCTTGACAGGTAGCGTCCTTTCACTCTATCGGGGTTCACATTTTATGTTAAACATCTTTAACTTGTGAAATACAACATACAAAAAATATATAGAACAGGCCGCAAATTTTAAAATCAGATGAACTTTGACTTACAAAACCTTATTTACTTGTGTGCTTACTGTAAACTTCTGTCTTTTCCACCTAAATATAACAAAGGAAGCTGAAAACAATAAAAGATAAAATTTCCGACCACCCTTAGTTGTTTGTACAGCCCCAGATAGTCTCTGGTTTGGAGGAGCAAAGCAGAGATTCAATCATGCAGTCATACAGCTGGCAGTGGTTCTGAATTTTGAACAGTTTGTTTAATCAAGCGGAAGACTGTTCCCCCTCCACCCCCCGTTTTATTGTTTGTTGATGGTGGTAGTGTCCATATTGGTGCAGACCTGATTGTGAAAAACTTGCTAAGGAGACCCAGCCAGACCTTATCATGGAAATGATAAGGAATATTAATATTAAATGGCAGCATGGTATTTAATAACATTTAGTGATGAACTGCTAAAAGCAAGTCCAACTCATGCTAGGAACAAGATGGATGTCTGCCATTACCACCATTTAACAGTGTTTGGAGAGTTCAAGACAATATCATAAAAAAGCAAAAAATAGTTACTATTATAAAGCAGGAGATAGTGATATCATTATTTTCATTTTATAGCATTGGCTACCTAGAAACCCCACAAAACAACAGAAAAACTATAAGAATTAATGAGCTCAATAAATATAAAATGAATTTGTATGCTTAAATAGATGCCTTAGGCGCCAATGTAATGAGTTTTATTTTAAGTGCTATCCTGTCAACTCACAGATACAGGAGGGAACGTGAAAAGCTGCTTGTCACCTCAGAATCCCTGGGTACTGTGATTTGTCTGATGAGCCTGTGATACAGGCAATAAGAAACGCTGGGAGAATTAAGCCTGCCTTCCACCAGAGTTGCTAGGCTGGGATATCACTGGACTGTCAGCAGCCATCCTACCCTGATAGTGTTTTTTCTCTAGATCCAGCCATAAATGAAGCCACATACAACCAAGGACCAAGTACCTGTCTAATGACTGCAGAGTCTAGAGCATAAATGAAGGTCCACAAACCTTGTATTTAAATGGCGACAAGATCAAAAATGCAAGTTAAAGAAGTAAAGCTACAGGTTCTATCTGATTGCAAGCTAGCAAAATACAGCAAGTTATTAGATTTGCCAGGTGTGGTGGTGTGTGCCTGTAACCCCACCACTCAGGAGCTGAGGCAGAAAGAGTGCCACAAGTTTGAGGCCAGCTTGGGATACATAGTGAATTCAAGGCCAGCCTGAACTACACAGCCTGAAAAAAACAAAGCAAAAAGTTACGAGATTTCATATCACATCTGGATGTTCTGTCAGTATTTTTGGGTGAGTAGTAGGATAAAATAATGCGTTGAGTCACAATCTATAAAATTTCTTTTCATTTTGTTTTAACAAAATCACTAACTTTATAATCAAAATATTAACTTCTGTTCAGTAATGTTCTTAAAAATTTTAGATATGATTATATACCCACTTTGATTATATTTTCATAAAAAATAAAGCAATTGTAAAAATTTGAAAAATTAATCTTTTTTTTCTTTCTTTTTTTTTTGTTAAGAGACTGTGTAGTTTAGGCTGCCTTCAACTTGTTATGTGGTCCATACTGGCCTCAAACTCACAGTAATCCTCCTCCTTGAGCCTCACAAGTGCTGGGTTACAAGCATGAACCACCATGCTTGGCTAGATCTGTTCTCTACTGATACTGTTTACTTTAAAATTTGAAATCATCTATTAATAGTCAAAGGTGAACCACAAATTATAATTAATGAATCTCAACAATGTATTTTTTAAAATTTTATTTTACAGAGGATAAAACCAAGGAAAATAAAACAGAATAAAATCAATCAAAACAAACCAGTGTAAGAGACAGAACTTCAAAACATTATGAAATCAACAATAGTTACCATGCCTTTTGTTGTTTTTGAAATAGCTGCAGATAACTTTGTACATAGTAAAAATTAAACATAACAGAATAGAAGCAATAAAAACAAAACAATAAATGCAATAAAGGATTTCAAAACAAGATATAGTGAACCCAAAATGGCTCCCATAATATATGTTGTTATTTTTGAAAAAGCGGCCCATGCCATTGGATATAACAAAATCAAACAAAACAAAAGAGAATAAAACTCAACCCATCAAAACAATAAAAGCAACATGAAATAAGATAATAGAAAGTCAACAATGGCTACTACTCTCAGAAGGAGATCCCCACTAGATGCCACTCTGGTACTGGTATCCTCCAGATGATTAGACCACTGGCCCTAAAGTTGTAAGGTCAGTGAAACACCGAACACCACAAGCATCAAATTGCATTTCACCTCAACAGCTGTCATCACAGCCTGTGTTTCTCCAGATCAGCTGGTCACTTACATGAAGGAAGAGGGAAATGATGATATTTTTTGTTTGTCAGCCCTTGTTTGCCATCCCATATGCTGGAAGGAGCTGGGGTCTGGCTGTCTCCTCACCTGTGGCAGCCCACACTGACACTGGTTTGCGGGGGGAGCTTGCTTCTTGGTGAGGCCTTGTTCTCTCTCCTTGCAGTCTGCAAATGACTCAAAAATTTAAATAAAATTATTTGAATAAACTTGAATATTTAAACTTTGTCTTTTGAAAATTTAATTTTGTAACTTAGCCGTCATATTTTCAGGAAAATAAAATTATTCTTAATTTTAGTACTGTGACCCTCTAGTTATCAATGTAAAGAATCAGTACCACATTTTGAGTGTGTTATATCAACACATACAAATTTACAAATTTAGGAGTAATATGGGTTATTTCCATAGAACCACAAATCAGAAAATGAAGAGCAGGAAAGTGATAGGTTCATAAACTGTCAGAAAGATACTTCCCTTACACATGATTCTGTTGCATTCATTCTCATAGGAAGGGCTGTACCAGGTAATTAATTTGTCATTTCTTTCTCCTGAGCTTTTCTATCACTTAGATCCTCCCATCAACTGGAAACAAGGTCCAGGTCAAGGCTGCAGTAGTGCAATATTTAGAAATAGTGGTTTTTGTTTTTGTCTTGTTTTGTTTTTTTGGAGGACACAGGGTGAGAGATAAGGGCAAGTGCAGTCCAGGGTCTGAATAATGCTAGTCACAAGACTGGGGATTCAGTATCACAAGTTACATTTATCAGTTCTAAGTGCCACACCCTGACTCAAGAGGCAGCCATGCTTCTTGGATTAATTACTGATGTGTATTTGTATAGTTAAATTTATCAAAAAATAAAGTTCCATTCATGATAGAGGCTTACATAAAAATATCTGAAATTAAATAAACATGTCAATGAATAGATTATGTGCACAATAAATGTGAAGAAAAGTATAAGTCTTTACTGAAATATACATTAGAAAAGCAGAAAATTTGAATAAACGGCAAGAAATTCTGTCTAGATGAAAGGTCTCAGTGCTACAGAACTATAAATTCATTCAAATTAATTAACACATTAAAATATTCTAATTGTAGTGAAAATTGTTTTCTTAACACCTATTCCTAGAGTAGATACTGCTACGGTAACTCCAGATGAATGATTTTAATCCTATCCACGTTGTGGTTGATAGAAGAATGGGTAAGTGACAGAACTGAGGCACACATGCACCCCCCCACCACAGCATGCAGATACACCCAGTTTGCTAGTGGCTTCTAGTCTTCTGCTAAATGCGAATGAAGGTGCAGTGATCTAGGTAGCTTCTGGCAGCCTTCCTAAATCTATGAGATCACCTAGCTGAAAGGTGAACTTTGCACAGTGGATGGTAAGGTTTGAAGATAGGAGATGGAAATACACAGGTTGATATTAATGAGCCACTGCTTCAAGGAGCCCTGAAATTTTGTCTATCTTTCCTAGTTAGGAAAGCCAAATTCCTTTAAGCCTCTTGGAATCAGTTTTTCCGTTAGCCAAAGCCAAATTAAAGCCAAATAAAATGTGAAGGTTTAGGATAGTCTTGAAGTATTTAAAACTTTATATGCTAAAAAAACCATAAACCAAAATTATGGTCAAAAGGTAAATTATCAAAATATACCTGAAGTATATACATGGTAAGTATAATATTAAATATTTGAAATATGAATCACTATAAAAATCTAAAGAGGAATAAATAGCCAGGTGGTTCATAAAAGAAAAACATTGCAAATATATGAAAATATTTAATATTCCTATTAGTTATGGAAATTCAAAGAGAATTTTTTCAGCCATCAGATTCACAAAGACTAAAAAGATTTCTAGCATAATATTGTAAAGGCACTAAGTGCTATTGAATAATTATTCACTGGTTTATTTTATGTTACATGAAAATCATCTTAACCAGAAACAAGAATGAGAAGAAAAAAAAGATGGATAATAGTGTGGGAAGCATATGCAGAAATAGCTGCTCTCAGGTCATCTGCTGTTTGTATTTTAAATTGGCATGAAAATTTTACAAGGTGAACAGTATGTACATAGAACTTCAAAAATGTTCACACCCTTTCTTTTCATTCTGTAATTCTACTTACAAGTATATATAGCTAAGAAATAATTAGATATATGTAGATTTCTATACACTGAGGCTTACCATTTTTACTAGTGATTTTCCTTTTTTGTAACTCCCAGCCCCACCGGTCTCCTTCTTTGGTTCCTCCTCATCTCCCGTGCCTTGGCAGGTTGCAGTCTTTTCTCCCCTTGCTGTCCAGTGGCTTTAACTTTCATCTGTAAAGCCGTGTATCCCAAGTGCGTGTGTGTCCAGACCTGAGCTGCAGACTTCTGTGCCCAACCAGTTCAGTCTAACAGGAATATCAAACTTAGTGTGTTCAAAACTGGGTCCCTACTTCCCCTTTCCTTCCCATTCCTTACCCTGCATTCCCTTTACAGTGCCAGTTCCTTTCCCTCAGCTGTTGAGTCTTAGTCTTGGAGTAATTCATGGATCCCCTGTTTCTTTCTCTTTCCAGATCCCAGCCATCAACAAATTCTGGGAGTTCCTTTTGTTTTTGTTTTGTTTTGGCAGTACTAGGTATTGAACCCAAGGGAGCACAGAGCTATGTCCCAGCCCTTCTTGTTTTATTTTGAAATGGAATCTCACTAAGTTGCCCAAGAAGGCCCCAAGATGCAGTCCTTCTGTTTCAGTCTTGTGGCTCTGTCCCTCTTTCCAAATATGTCTATCTCATCATTTCTCATCCCCATAGTCTAGTAATCCCTTCCCCAGTTAAAACTACCATCATCTCTCTTCTGGAACTACTGCAGCACTCCCTGCCTTCACACATGCCCTGTTCTTTACATAGCAGCCAGCATGGTCTTTTGAGACACAACTTGTATTTTAACTGTCTTCTGCTCAAAATGACTCACCAGCTCTGCATCTCATTCATAGTAAAATCCAACATCCTCACTGTGCAGTTCAAGGCCCCATATAAATCTCTTCTGTCTCAACTGAGCCATCACCTCTCTGATTGGGTTTTCTGTGCCCCTCTCCGAGGGCTCCTCCTTGCTGTTCACACTGTCATGTCAGGGTCTATGCACCTTCATCCCTGTGACAGGTGTGGAGCACAGTGGTAATGGTTAAGAATAAGACACTTTGGGGCCAGACTCTGAGTTCTTCTTCCAGGTCTATTTATTAGTTGTATGACCTTGCACAATATACTTAACCTCTCTGAGCCTCAGTTTCCTCGATGTAAAATGAGTTAATGGACAATACAGTTGGGAAAAAGATTAAATGAATTTACTTATGTGAAGTAATTAGAATAGTGATTGGCACAGGAGTAAATGCTGCATAACTGCTAACCATCATTATGGGTATCTAAATGACTCCCTCAATTCATTCAGATCTCTGCTTAAATATCTCCTGATTGAATACTACTCTGAATATCCTCTCTCCTCTTCCATCACTCTCTGTCTTCTTAATCTGGTTCATTCTTCTTAATACTAATCACTACCTGAATATATATTTGTTTATTTATTACCTATCTCTGTCCACTGGAATGTGGGCCCCCATTGCAGCAGGATCTTGTTCTTGTGATGTGATTGGCTGGTGGTAGGTACCCAATACATGCAGGCATACATGCATACATGCATGCACAAACATGCATACATACATATACACACTTGCATGCATGCATGCATATGTACAAGCATATGTACATACATTAATCGACCATTCTTTCTCTTTCCCTCTTTCTTCCTCTCCCTATCTTATTCCTTTTTTCCTTTTTCTCCCTCTCTTTCTCCCTCTCTCTCTTCTCTCCCCTCTTCAGTAGTGTGAATTGAATGGAGACCCTTTACACTGAGCTATATCCTCAGTGCTTTTTAACTTTTCTTTTTTAAATTTTGAGACAGGGTCTTGCTAGGTCACAAAATTGCAGAGGCTGGAGTCAAACTTGTGATGCTCTTGCTTCAGCCTTTCAGAATGCTGCTATTACAGGAGGGTGCCACTATGCCAGGCTACCCCAATATATATTTATTGAATAAAGTTCACAGTAATACATTTTTCTTCCTCAGCATTTAATAAATGGAATTCATGATATAAGATCTTAAATGACTCAGATTTTGTACTTGAAGGTTCCCAAATTTAATTTCAAAAACTAATCCATGGAAAAATGAGAAAAATTATGATACATACATAAAAAGTGTGTGTGTGTGTGTGTGTGGTGTGTGTGTAAGGAGGCTAGATATTATTTCTTGGGGAAATATTTTTTTTCCCTTAATCTAAATGTGTCAAAATATTTTTTAAAATTTCAGTTTAATAAATTATTTTTTTTGAGACAGTTTTGCTGTGGAGTGCAGGCTGGCTTGAACTATTTTTCTCCAAATTATGTAGCCTAGGCTGGCCTTAAACACATGTAGCCTAGGTTGGCCTTAAACACATGGCAGTCCTCCTGCCTCAGCCTCCCTGGGATTACAAGTGTGTGCCACCATGAGCAGTTTTAATTATATGCTCTAGTTTTTTAAATTCCTAGTATCCATATTTTTATTATTCTGTTAAAATTCCTCTATTATATTTGTTTTTAATTAAAATTTTTTTTGAAATATAAAAAGATGTCAACCTTATAGTACTTTTCAGAATTAAAGAAAAATTGCTGGTGTGTGAAATCTCAAAGGCTGAGATTATATCAAATAGAGCTTATATCAAATATAAATATGGATAACATGTCTAATATTACTGATGTAAAGTTCCGATTCCAGCATAAATCTAGGAAATTGTGTTATTAGTTAAAAAGAAACTGGATGTGCACGCACATCCTGCCAGACTTGAACAGCCAGACCCCAGCCTCTGCTGGTGAGTCAGCACCACATATGGACTGGGGGTAGAGAGAACAAAGGACATATCAGCCAGCGAGCAAACCCAGTCTGGGAAGCAGCTCCATGAGTGTACCCCTGCCAGACTGGAACAGCCAGACCCTAGCCCTTTCCGGTGCAAGGGCTGGCTGACAAGAAGTGAGTCTCCCTCCCTGCCCCTGCCGTAAGTGACCATCTTATCAGGAGAAACACAGGCTGTGATGATAGCCATGGAGGTGAAATGCAACTGGATGCCTCTGGTGCTTTGGTGTTTCACTAACATTGCAGTGTTATGATCACAGGCTCAGAGGATATCGGTACACAGTGTGACATCTAGGGGGGATCTCCTTATGAGGGCTGCAGCCATTGCTGATTCCCTGTGGTCTTGTTTTGAAGTCTTGTATCATTTCCATTGTTTCACTGGGTTGAGTTTTATTCTCTTTTGTTTTGTTTGATTATGTCAAATCCCATTGAAGGAGCAGCTATTGAAAAGATAACAAGACACATTATGGTAGCAATTTTGGATTTACTATAGGCTTGTTTTTTGAAGTCCTTTAGTGTATTCACTGCTTTGTTTTTATTGATTCTATTCTATTCTGTTCTGTTTGGTTTTTACTATGTCTGAAGTTATCTGTATACATATTATT
This sequence comes from Hydrochoerus hydrochaeris, assembly GCA_004027455.1. NCBI lineage: Eukaryota > Metazoa > Chordata > Mammalia > Rodentia > Hydrochaeridae > Hydrochoerus > Hydrochoerus hydrochaeris. The sequence goes on along the minus strand of PVLA01000829.1, from coordinate 324,410 downwards.
TGAAGTTATCACATACACATTTCCTGAACTGTACAGTTAAGCATAATAAGTACCCAAAGATAAATATGGCTTTGCTCTATTGGGTATTTTTTCTTCCAGTTGTCTTCTTGTTTGCTCAAAAGGCCAAATTTTCCTTTAATAAGAATTATATGAATTTGTATAACAAAGTCAACCTTTAGTTCATAATACAGATTGGAGTATTGTCTGAAGTGATTAACAACTATTATTACACCAATAGAACATTCTGGGAAAATGGCAGCAATTTATGTGTTTTGTAATTAGGGTGTTATTGTCTGTATAGATATAAATGGCGATTAGTAGTATTATAACATAATTAACATAATTGGAGAAAAATAGAAGTGTTCTTATTATTCATTTAAAATTTGCTTTAAGTCATTTGGAGATTAAAATATTCCATTCATTTGATTTTATTTGTACCATGTTCAAAAAGATTAAGAAACATAGTTACAATTGACATATATATGAATCCTCAAGACTAATCATCTTTCATCTCATCAACATTTTCTTCTGGGAACTTTGTGTAAAAGGTTTTAGTCAATTCTACAAGAAGTAAGACATCCATAATCATCTGAACTAAAGCTTTTGATCAACCTAATTGTTATATCTATGAGGCATGCTATACCAACCATGAATGTGCTTATTGATTGATTCTTTTATTAAGAAGCCCATATTATTTTAGTATGATTTTATCTGAGCATAGAATATAAAATATATCTTGAATAGCAAGTACCAGCAATATCAGACTATATTTGTCAACATTTAACTTTATTTTTCTATTTAATATTTAGAAATTTTGCTAACTTTTCTTCCTTTTGCTTTATAATATTGTAATTAACTTTTTTGTAAGTATAATGTTTGGTATCTGCAACATGATATGAAAACTAGGCTAAGAATGAATTATTCTCTTCTTTTATTAAACTCTATAACTTATTAAAATGCTATCCATATTATGATCATTTGATTGTGGTATTACTAAAAGTTTGGATATTAAAAGTTGTGTCACTAGTGAAAACTCTGGAACCTATTTTAGGATATTTTGTTTTCTGACAATGAATATTCAAGTGAAAGTAGGAATAGGACCATATATATTGGCTTATTTGGGACCTTCCTAGTCTAGGTCAGAATAGAGAACTCAAAAAACACAGTGGGTGAAAATTACTTTGCTCTTCTCTTCTTAGTTAAGTTTGAAATGGTAGTTTTTTTTTTATTTTAAAAGAATATTGTATGCATCTCTCTACAAGTTTGTGTCCTGTTGGCCTCATTAGCTCTTTGAAGGTGTTGCTGCCCTAAGGGGTTGGAATGGTATGATTCCTGACATGCACACTAGACTGCCAGCCGCAGGCCAAGTTAGCTTCACGAACCTCAACTGACCTCAAATTCTTAGACTTCTTTGCCATTGCCAACTGAGAGATTATATTTTAGACATATCTCCTTTGACATTCAGTCATCTTTTATGACTAAAGTCTACAGATTTTCAATCCCTTGAGTGTTAGAAATAGGTCTGGCTATTTGACACAGAAAAACAATAGTAATAATGGAGGAACTAAGGCAGAGGCTTGTTTTTCTCTTAGGTAATAAAAGTCTGGAGGTATGTGTGTAGTTCAAGGTGTGTATGTTATGTGAGCCCAGAGATGTGTATGTATTTCACATAGTATATGGTCATTCCATGATCCCAAAGATCCCACATGCTGTCTTCCAGGTCACTTCACAGTTGCAATGCAGCCTCCACAGCACCATCTATGCTTTCACAGCCTGGGCCATTGAGACGGAGAAGGGGTGCAGACAAGGATCATGCAAACCAACTGGGTCAATTGCTTTCAAAGATTGTGCTTGGTTGGGAGCCCCATCCAGAGATATGGTTTGTTAGTTGCAAGAAAGGATGATAAATGAATTTTTTTTTTGGTGAGACAAAGTCTCACTCTGTAGTTCAGGATGACCTTGAGCTCACTCTGTAATCCAGGCTGGCCTTGAACTCATGGCAGTCCTCCTGCCTCAGCCTCCCAATGGCTGAGATTAAGGCATACACCACTGCACCCTGCTCAATGATTTCTTTTAGTTGAGCACATTGTCATATGAATTAAAATTGGGTCCCATTATTAAGGACAGAGGGCTAATTGTGTACTGTGTGGGCATTGGCAAACTTGTACTGTGCCTTGATAATTATGAGGTGATCACAAAGTACAGTAAATATTTAAATTTTTAAAATAATTGTTACAGTAAAAGGCACATTGCCATTAATACCCCTCAAAATACTCCCTTTCACTTTGAAAGCACTTATCTCATTACTCTTGCCACTTTCGGAAGCAATTTGGAAATGTTCTTTTATGAATATTTTTAGTTGCATTGTTATTGCTGCCTTGAGGTCCTGAATCAATTTGAAGTGTTTTCCTTTCATGGTCATTTTTACTTTGAGGAAGAGCCAGAAGTCACACAATGCCACATCTGGTACATAAAGCAGATGAAGACACTGTAATGTTTTCATGACCCCACATTTCCACTCAATGGCACTCAGCAGCAACATTCACCATATTTTAGATCACCCTTCATAAAGATGGTCATGAAAGAAGACTGCTAGGACAATAGGACAAGTGTGTGTGAAGCAAGAGGTAGTATTTTAATGGAAATGTGTCTTTTACTTTTCTTATTTAAATATACCATAATTTAATATGCGTATCAATAAATGTTGCATGTCACATAAGTAGAAATAAAGACAAAAGTCACATGGTCATTTCAATAGATGCAATAAAATCCTTTGGCAAAATCCAACACTCATTCATGATTAAAAAAAAAACAAACACTGAAGAAAATAGGTATATCCCTACCAGATAAAAGCCATTTATGGCAGACCTACTGCCAACATCATATTAATTGGGGAAAATTGAAAACTTTCCCTTTGAAATCAGGAACATGACACGACGTCCCCTGCCATAACTACTGTTCGACACAGTACTGGAAATATTAGCTAGAGCAATTAGAAAAAAATAATGTATTTAATAAAGGAAGAAGTAAAGTTACTGTTTTCATGTGACATGATCCTCTACATAGAAGACCTAAAATAATCCACTAAAAGACACTTAGAATTGATAATCAAGTTCAGTAACATAGCAGTATATGAAATAAACACACAAAATTGATATTTTCCCTGTACACTAATAATGAACCCACTGAGAAAGAAAGTAGAGAAAAATACCATTCATAGTAGAACCAAGAAAAATAGGAGTTAACCTAATAAGGAAGTGAAAGATCTCTGCAATTAAAATTATAGTACCCTAAAAGAAAATTGAAGATGACCTCAGAAAATGGAAAATATCCCCTGTTCCTGAATAGATACAACCAACATAATCAAAATGGCCATACTTCCAAAACTGAGACGCAAATTTTATGCAGTATCAATCAAAATTCCAACAGCATTCTTTACAGATAAAACAACCCTAAAATTATATAGAACTAGAAGAGACTAGAATAGCAAAAGCAATCTTGGGGAAAAAAAGAGCAAAGTGGGAGGCCTCATAGTGCTGGACTCGAAGTTGTATTACAAAGCTAATGTGATTAAAACAGCTTGGTAGTGACACAAAAACAGACATGAGATCAATAGAACAGAATAAAGGAAGAAGAAACAATTTTAAATACATTTAACTATCTAATCTTGGACAACATGGCCAAAAACACACTGCAGGAGATACAGCCTTTTTAATAAATGGTGTTGGGAAAATCGATTATCAATGCAGAAGATTGATTCTATACTTGTATTCCTCACTATGCACTAAACTAAAATAAAAATGGGTCCAAGAGCTAAATGTTAAACCAGGAACATTTAACTTGCTGGAAGATAAGATAGGTAAAACTCTTCATGTCATAAGGCATAGGTAGGGACTTTCTGAATAGAAACTCAGTTGCACAGGAAATAGTTCTGAAAAGCAGCAGATGGGATCATGTTAAATTAAATGGCTTCTGTACATCATAAAAAACAACCTATATAGAGAAAAAGACAACCAATACCATGGGAAAAATTGTTGCCAACTGTTCTTCAGATGGAAGACTAATATCTAGATTATATAAAGAACTCAACAAAATTAGACACCCTCCCAAAATAAAAGATCCAGTCAAAAAATAGCAGACACTTCACAGAAGAAGTACAAATAGCTAATAAATACGTAAAGAAATGCTCAATACTGCAGGTCATTCAGGAAATTCAGATTTAAAAAACTAATATTCCATCTTACTCCAGAAAGAATGGGTATCATGAAAAAAAGTCAACAAATGCTGGAGAGGCTGTGAGGGAAAAAGGAACCTTTTTACACTTGGTAGGAATGTAAACTAGTACAACTACTGCGGAAATCATTATGTAGAGTCCTCAAAAAAAATGAAACTAGGAATTCCATTTGACCCAGCTATTCCTCTTTCTAGAAATCTTCCTGAAAGAGTTAAAAGACATCAAATTACAGATATACATGCATACCCGTGTTTATAGCAGCACAACCTGTAGTAAGTAAATCCTGGAGGCTGCCCATATGTCCATCAACAGCTGAATGTGGTGTTTACACACCATGGAGTACTACTCTGCCATAAAGGATAGACTAGAGTCATTTACAGGAAGATGAATGCACCCATAATGCTAAGTGAAATAAATCAGACACACAAGCTTAAATATCACATTGTTTCTCTTCATTCTATGTGTGAATGAAAATAAAGAGCCGAATAAAAGACAGATACCAGGAAGTAGAGAAGTAGATGGTTCTTAGTGGGGAAGAGGGTCAAGAGATAGAGGGAGAGACGAGGGAGGGAAGGGATAAGGTCCTCAGCAGGCAAGGGATAAAGGTTGACAAATAGGAATTGGGGTGTGTTGTGTACCAACTTCCCACAGGAATATGCACATATTTACTATACACATATAGCAGTAAACTAAAATAGTAAAAGAAAGCTTGTTCATAAACAGAAAAAAATAAAGACAAACACACCATCAGGTCTGATCAGCCTTTGTAGTCTGTTTAGATTCATCTTTTTCCCCCAATGAACCAAGAAAGATATACTTTATATAATTCCATTTCTGTGATCAATATAAAAACATTTAGCCAGGGCTTAATTTTATTCTGGTGTGATCAATTTTTTAAATGTTTTAAAAGTTTGATGAATTTCATAAAAATTTATGATGCTCCTGTCATAATCAGGGTGTTTTGCTGCGGTTTCTCAACCCCGGTGCTGTTGACTTTTGGGGTTACATGGGTTGTTTTTTGTGGGGGCCTTCTTGAATATTGTGGGATGCTATACATCATCTCTCTCACCCACTAGATGTCATTAGTAACTTCTATTGTGGCTACCAAAATTGTTTCCACACATATTCAGCCTGTGTTCAAGGGGGCAGAATCCCCTCCAGTGAGAATAACTGTGCAAGAGTGCAGCCCAGTATTGACTTGAATTGTTTGTCGGTTTCCCATCACTGTAGATTATCACTAAGGGTTCCTTGCTGTTGGTGTTATGAACAGAGGAATGTCGATTGGATATGCTATGTGCCAGACACCATGGTAAGAACTCTGTATGTTCTACCTCATTTAATCCTCCTTGCTGAACTGTATTAGTAGAAGGTACTAATGATACTAGGTAGCATTATCACTCTCAATTTAAAGATGAGGAGCGTGACACTTACAGGACTGAAAGCAAAGCCTGAGATACAGCCTTAGGAATGGACTGCATGTAGTTTGGGAGGTGATCCCAGGAAGCAGAGTGCTAGGGGAGAATGGAGCAAGAAAAAAAAAAAAAAAAGCCAACACCAGACCTGTTGTTTATCTGGGAGCTGATTACAAAGGCCCTAAAGTATCTCTGAGGACTCTCAGAGTGCAAAATGCATCTCTCCCACTTGATAGGTCAGGAAGAACATAGGGAACTTACCTACCACCTCCCATTCCCTAAAGATACCCCAAGAGCACTGACTTTCACTGATAAAAGTGGTGAGCCAAACACACAGAGATCCAGCTTCTGAGGCACTTCCTGTTCTGGGGCTGAGTTAAGCAATAAATGAATACACCACCTAGTACTGGATAGTAAAGCCTGCTCTGAAAAGCTAAAGCAAAGGCTGTGTGCAGTGGTGCTTGAAGGACTGCTCTAGATGAAGTGGCCAAGGAGGTTTCTTGAGGGCTAACCTACCAGCCAAGATTCAAGTGACAACAAAGAGCCAGCCATCCAGAGATCCAGCATGAAACATCAGCACCAAACATTCTAGGCAGAGGCACTAGCAAGGCAAAGGACCTGTGGCAGGAACATATTGCTTTGAGTTAGGAACAGTTAGAAGGCTGGTGGACTGGAGGATTGAGAAAAAGGGGAGCTGTGGTAGGGGATAGGGTTGGCAGATGGAAGCCAATCAGACCTTGGGAAAGAAGTTTAGGTTTTATCTTGGGGATCTGCTGCTTATTTACTGGAAGGTTTTAAGCAGCATTCAAGTGATCTATTTATGATTTACAAAGATACTCTCACTGCTGTGGAGAAAGGAAGGGACCTATGGAGAAGAGAAAGCCAGGAGGCCAGTTAGGAAGAAGCCGTGATTAGTTTTGGCAGGGCCAGCCACATAACTTTGGGGGCCCTTGGCCGGGGATTTAGCTCAGCAGCATAAGCGCTTGCCTGGCAAGCATGAGGTTGCGAGTTCGATCTCCAGTACCAAAGCCATCAATCAATAAATAATAAATTTGGGGGCCCAGTGAAAAATGAAAATATGGGATCTTTTACTCAGGAAGTAGGAACACAGTTACCATTAAAGGTATTTTAATGAAAGCTTTTGTCTTTTTTTCCAACTTTTTCCCATTAGCTTGTCACGGTTTTTATTTGTTAATTGGATAAAGTTTAACATCATTAGAATGACTTTTATAATTCATCTGCATATTGTAAATGCTAGTTTTAAATGCAAACATATGAACATGTTTTTGTAAGTATCATTTTTCAGCTCCTTAAAGCCAATAAGAATTAGTATTTATACTTCACTGTAATATGTCCAATATGTCTTTTCTTTTTGTGGTACTGAGGATTGAACTCGGGATCTCGTGCATGCTAGACAAGCCCTCTACCACTGAGCTACATCACCAGTCCTGCTTTCTGTTTTTGAAACAGAGTCTCACTATGTAGTTCAGGCTGGCCTTGAACTCCTGGTAATCCCCCTGCCTCAGCCTCCTGAGTGCTTGGTTACAGATGTTCAGCACCACATCTGGCCAAGTATGTCTTTTTTAAAAATTTTAATTGTAACCGCCTGACATGTGGTCAGCTGTTTTGATCTGAAAACTCAATTTTTTCTTCACTTCAGAATTTCACTATTTGATCTTTGCTTCTATTCTGTTATTTCTTTGTAAAAATCCTCTTATTTCCATATTGATCTGTCTTCCATACCTCTTGTTTTTCATCAGTGATTTCCATTTCTTCATAATTTTTGCTTTGTATTATAACAGTTTCTTTGTTTTATCTTCTACTTTACTAGTTTTCAATTCAATTCCTCCACTGGAAGTAAAACACCCGACACCCACCATGAAGGAAGGAAAGGTTTATTTCTCACTGTTTGTGGAGGTTTCATTCCATAATCAGCTGGCTCCAAGGCAGGGTGGCATGGCACAGGGGCAGCACTTCAAAGCAGCAGAACAGTCAGCGAAAGTAACCAGAGCAAAAGGTAGGGGAACAAGCCTCCTTTCCTGTCTTACGTGATACACAGGGTACTCCCTTCCCTCCAGGGCAGGTGCAGCACTCAAAATCTCTGTGCCCTCCTCTTGCCCAGGAGGAGGGTATTTACAAAGTAAGGGTTCTGGCTTCCTGCTGAATCTCTTAGTTAAACTTCTAAACTGCTCAAGTTGATACAGTGTATCAATCATAGCAAATCCCTCCTCCCCATCTTTGTAATTATTGTCTACTACAGCCCCTTACACTTTCTTACTACATTTTAATGGTTTTCCCCTTAATTTGGTCTTGGTAGAAGCTCTCTGTTCTGTTCATTTTGATTTCCCTACTGTGAACTGCTAAGTCACTGAAGTGCTGTGATGTTTCTTTTCCTTCTTAGTCCTGGAGTATGTACTCTCAAGCGTATCTGTAGGTACGCTCGTTAAAGTTCAATGGGTTGTGGTGGACATTGCAAAGAACCTATGGGAGCTGAGCTAAAAAAAATGCACCTGGAAAGGCCATTTTGATCACAGGCAAGATGAACAACCGGAGGAAGCCAGTCAAGTCAAAGAGCTAGTGCCCACATAGAAGCAGGTAGGCTTTCTGTGAGGGAGGGAAGTACAGTTCCTGACAGGGAGGCCTCCTTCCTTCAGTTACTGTCCTTGTTTCCTCACAACCTCTTTGCATGCCCTCTTGTGATGCCAGTTATGTCTCCTCTTCTCACCTGTTTCTATCAAGCACCCACCCTCCATTCCTTTCCCAGGAGGCTTGAGTTGATTTATCTCCCCAGATCAGGTAGCAGTCACAACAACTATTGTTGAGGGCTGCTTTCAGCTCTTCCACAAGGACTGAGACGCGGGGAACCACTGAGCTGGCACATTCTATTGAGAGCAAATTCAGTTGTTGCACAGTTGTGAAGTATGCTTGACTTTGAAGAAGTATGCGTGCCCTGCCTCTTCACCTCCTTTTTATACAGTGGTACCTCAGCTCACAAACGTCATTCATTACACAGCTCTGGAAAATATGGTCATGTTCATGCTTGCCACCTGATACAGAGCTCTCAAACAAAATCAAAATTTTGCCAAATGCTTCTGCTTGCAAACCAAATTATTCATGAACCAAGGTACCACTGTACCTGAAACTTCCTGTATTTTTAAACTCCTCTAGCCTTGAAAGCATTAGAGTTGTCAGTTTGGGGATTTATGTTATTTATATTGTCACTGTAATTTATTTATTGGCAAATAGTTTTCTTAAATATTCATAATGAATGACATTTGAGTTAGAGGTTGACACCATAAGTTGCAATTTAAATGGTATTTATTATCATTGTTGACTATCCTTAGGAATCTACTTTGAATTATTTTTCTATCCAAATAATTTTTTTCAACTCTTATGATGTTTCTAAAATGCTTCTATCCAAATTATGTTTTCTATGTTTTTGTTTAGATTGCCTTCCACTTTGATAAAGATGTTAGAAAATGATATTTCTATTGTGTTTGGTTTAAAACTAATGAACTAAAAGGAACTGTGAAGAACAAGGTAATTTTTCCTCCATGTTTTGACAGTTCTCACACTTAAGAGCGTTTATTTATACTAAGTGCCTATTAGTATGTTATGAACTCTCCATGGCATTGATGTCCACCTTTTGTTTTCCTGAAACAGGTGTACCAAACCATTTTCACTTTAGTTTAATCTGATCCTCTTTGTGATATTTTCCATAGTTGGAGAGTAAATAAAATAAACTTTCTCTAAAATGTAATTTAGAAATGCAAACTAAACATTACCCTGTGGAGGGTGCAATCTGTTTTAAATTCAATCTGTGTGAGAAAAGCTATAAAAAATATAGGGGACATTCGGAGGCTCTATTATGTAAAACTGCTTTTTTAATGACTTGAGAACACAGATTTGATGTATTAAAATGCATATAATGTTAGGTAAATCTAATAAATTTACTTTGTTGTGATTTTGGTCATTGTATTTGTCAGGGTTCTCTAGAAAAGCAAAAATGTCTGAAGTTGTAATTTTATATACACCCATTCCCACATACATGTGTGTATAAAGAGAAAGAGACTTTAAGGAAACAGTATGCAATTGTGGCAAGTTGAAGGTTATAGGGTAGCTCAGAACACAAGAAATTCAGTAAAAGCTGATTTTGTCCTGAATTTGAAGGCTGGAAATTCAGACATGATTTCTGTGTTGCAGTCCACAGAAGGAATTCCTTTTTCTCTCAGAAACCCCAGTTTTGCTGCTTAAATGATTGCATTAGTTCTCCTAACATTATGGAGGCTAACTTTCTGTAGTTGATGTCAGCAAATTATTAATATTAATCATTCCTAGAAAGTGCCTTTCCAGCATCTAGAGTTTGACTAATAGTTGAGTACCATTGTCTAGACTAGATGACATATAAAATTTACCATCACCGGCATCTCGTATATCTTTTATGTCAGTATAACCATGGACCAAGTGTAAGTTAGTGGTAGCTAGATTTTGGTATCTTGGATTCAATTGTTAGTATAATTATTCAGTAACAAAGACGCCAATTTACACCCTAGTATAAATTAGTATAGGAAAGCTATACCATGTGAAAGATATAGACCACGAACTATAGTACTTATCAGATTAGATTTTTTTTCATAACATTTCTGTTATAATGGTATTATTCTAGATTGTTTTTTGAACAACTTTCTATTCAATATTGGGCAATTCAAATACATATTTGGAGTAGTTGCCAAAATGTGGGTTAGTGAGAAAAGACTAATCAGCTGGCTATCCTGTACAGTTTCTGCAATCCTAAAATTGTTATGACACAGAATGTTCCAGGACCTCACACAGACCCACAGTCTATCTTCTGGGTTATGTTCCTTGTGTGATTTGTTTGATTCCAACTCAAGGAGATGTCAGGCTTCCTTTTCCATGACCCAGGACTCAGTTTGAAATCCTTTGTTTGTACCTGCTCTCTAAATTTTTCTTCTCTCTGAATTTTATCTCCTGTAATTTGGTTCACATTCTAAAAAATTTCTTTTCACTATCTTTCCTTCTGTCGGTTGAAAGCAGTCTACCTCTACCCTCTCTTTCTCCTCTTTTACTATTTGCTCAGTTCTGATCCTTTTAAATAACATACTATCCTAAATACTGTATTTCTTAGTTTCTAAAGTTATTATAGTTAAAATCCTTAAGATAATGAATATAAGTGTGTGTGTGTGTGTGTGTGTGTGTATGTCTGTCTGTCTGTGTGCCTGTGTCTCTGTATTAATTGTTGGAGTTTGATCTCTCTATGACTTTCCATCATGTGACCCAGAGGTTAGGCAGGAAATTAGTTTTTGTCCAGAATAGCAGGATGCAACAGCTATGATTCTCTTAGTTCCAAAGACTCTTTGCTGCAGAAAACCAAACTGAAATAATGGCTTTGTGATTGATTTAACTCATTAGATAGCCTGCTGGTAAGAAATTATGTTTAGACTTTGGAAGAAGTTAGAGATATTTTTGAGAACTTAAGATAAATCCCATGTATAGAGAAAAAAAAGGAAAAATGTATTTGCAAATAGTAGTGAGCAATAGTCTGTCATAAATCAAATTTTATGGGATTAGTCCCTTGGTAGATTATGTCTGTACACCCTATTCTTTGAATGTCTGTATATATATATATATATATATATAACCCCACAGAAGCAATTCCTTATAAAAATTTTTATTGGCTTTTACTTTGATTTCTTTTTTATTAGAGAAAATTATTGAGGAAATTATTTGAAAAACAAGTTTTGGCTTTTTTTTTTTTTTTTTTTTTTGGCAAGCTCAGCTTTTTCAAACTGTTTATTTTTGCAGATGTATTTCATCAGCCCTTAAGAATGAAGCTAGGAATGTTTGCTGACTTCTAGGTTAGTACCACCCAGAAACTGAAAAGAAAATAGATTTTTAAAAAATATGATATAAGGGAGGGCAGAGAATCTTTTTTTTGGTGAACAATTAGATTTTAAAAATATTTAAGTAATGTGTTTTTAATATTTAAGAAATGCTTAAGTATGTTAAGCAAAGGAATGCTGTTTTTTAATGTGTACTTTATTTTAATCCCATTTTGGCTTTTTGATTCTTGTTTTGGATGGATGTATTCACTGTTATATAATTAGTAATTTTTATGGAAACGGAGTAAAGGTCATTCATATTTCCCTTTCCTTATAAAATTGAGCATACAGTTCATACCACCTTAGAATCATGTCTTATCATTCAGAGAGCATCTTCTGGAGATTAGTCTTCAAAGATATTTATTCTTAATAATCAATTGTAATTTTGACTCTGATCAGTCAATAAGTACACTTCTTATAGAATATTTCTTATGTGGTTAAAATAATACTAAGACACTAGAACCAGACCAAAGTAACTTAAATTGAGAAAATGATCTGATGTGGTTCATTCCTTTGTTTGGTAAACAGTGAGGCATGTGATAAAAAAAAATACAGTGAATATTTACATTATTATTACTACCACCACCACTACCACTGCTTCTACTTTAAAAGGCACATTGCTATTAATCCCTCTCACTTCAGCATGCTTATCCCATCATTCTCCTCACTTTTGGAAGCCATCCTGGAGGTCCTCTTTTGTGTCTTTCATTATGGTAGCTGCCTTGATGTCCTGAATTGATTCAAAACATTTACTTTTCGTAGTCATTTTGACTTTGAAAGTAACTTTGGGGAGAAATCTCACAGTGCCAGATCCAGTGAATAAAGTGGATAAAGACACAGCTTAATGTTTTTACCAGTCAGGTTTTTTCACTGGATGGCACTCAGAGGTAACAGTCACTGGATTTTTAATTATACTTCCTAAAGACATTCACAGAAGAGGACGTCCAGAGCTGCCTTAGGAAGGCAAGAAGACAGGATGTCCTTGCTGCAAAGGGGAGTATTTTGCGGGTATTAATAGCACTCTGTCCTTTGTGGTACTGCATTTAAAAATTTTAAACACCTCATTGTTATAATTTGATCTCCTCTAATATATTACACCTTGTAGTTATGACAGGTATGGGTGCTGACCTGTCTCTTCAGAAACTGACAGTTTAGTTGGAAGCAAAAATGAAAGCAATTCAACATAATGATGGTTACAAAAGGGACTGATTGTACCCTCCACTTCTGACCATCTCCATCCTATACCTGCTACTTTGAGTTTTGAAGTTGGGGAATAAAGTAAAACCATAAAGGCAGAGAAACTTACTTTGTAGTTAAAAAAAAAATGAAGCCAATAGAGAACCATGTTGTTGGGCTCATTTTCACTTAAATCCTTGATAAAACTAATGTATTTCATATAGTAGGCCTCCCCAAGTTGAAGAACATATTCTGTACTCTTGAAGAAAGTTAAAATTCATATGGACTTCACTTGGATGAAATTACTTTTATCATATTACTTTTATTGATTGTTATTGTATTACTATCTACAAGTATAAAACTTGATATAACTTTATGCATGTAACTCAAAATAAACCAAAACATTTTCAAATTAAATATAAATAGAACTGCAAAATTATAACAATTCAATTGAACACATTGTAATTCGGTTCATCTAACACTGATTTAAGGGATGGGTGCTTGGCTGAAGCAGTGTTGATTTGGGGGCTGTCTTAGGAAGACATCACTGTAAGTCTAGTTTTCTGAATTGTCTCTTTCTATATTTGGATATTAATTTTAAAATATCCAAAGGTGCCTGTTTGCATAATATTTTAAGTTTCTGATTGAAAGTTAGACTAATCAGACCTCATCTTTAACAAAATTCTGCCAGTCAGCTGCCTTGGAATAGCACATTAAATATGTGTCAGTTGGTAATTCTCTAAAATGTCATCACTTGATGGTAACGTTAGGCTAATTGACAGCTTCATTAAATAAGTGTCATTAAAAATGCTACTGCTACTAGGGTCGTGAATTTTACAATTATTTTTTGCATACTTACAACCATGTTTATTTTCAATAAATTGTTATAACTTGGTAATGGCAAAGATGAAACTGGGCCTTCCCACTCTTCTGCCTACTGGACCAGAGGATCTCCCAGCCATGCTGCTTTTATCCAATGCCAATTGGCAAGAACTCTGTTGTGCAGACTTGACCCCAAATATCTATGGCAGCCTATCAGGTACATGGCATCACCCAGATGCAGACTATCTTTAACCTTCTTAGATTATCATAAAATTAAAGTAAAATATTTTTAAAATCACCAAGAATTTGAAGACCTTTAATAACAATTTTATAAGTCTTAGTTTGAGAAATACTGCTGAAAAGTACCCAACAGTTTCCTTTGGGCTTCAAATCCAAATTCCTACTTAAATAAGCTTGTAATTTCCAATTCTAAATCCTATTAAAATATAGAACTATAATGATATTTAACTGTAGTATCCAGAGCCTGATATAAGAAATATTTATTATAAATAATTTTGTTTTGTCCTTATTTATTTTATTTATTTTTTTTATTTTGAAGGTAGTAAAATACAGCAAAACAAGACAGGACAAAGCCAATCAAGAGAATGCAGTGAAATTGGTACAGAACTTCACAGCAGGATACCAGGATAACAGTAATAGCTACCCTAGTATATTTTGTTATCTTCATAGTAGTTGTCCATTCAATCAGGTATAGCAAAATCAAACCAAAAACAGAACATTATAAAACCTATCAAACCAGAATATTAAATAGAAAAAAAAAAAGAACAAAGCAAAACAGTGAAAACAATATTGGCCTTCAAAGAGAAGACAGAAGGAAATGCCCCATATTTGCTGTATTGCATACTGTCATCCTCCCAAGACATGCTCAGACCGCTGGCCCCAGCTCAGCATAATCAGCCCAACAATACAAGCATTTAGTTGCCTTATGTGCGTTAGTTTCTATCAACTCTGGCTGTCCTCAACACCATCCAGTTGCTAACGGGTAGGAGGACACCACGCGTTTGATTCTCAGCCCACGCTCCGGCAGGCTCACAGGAGACGCTCACTTGTTCTCTTCCTGGTGCACCTGCAGCTCACCACTTGCTCAATTTGTCCTTATTTTTAAGAGAAGCCTCACTGCTGCTGATTTTGCTTTGCTGATCTGATCTACTAAGCATTCTGCTTTTCTTATCATGGCTATAAGAATGGAATGCTTGGCTCAGCTGTATCCTGGCTATGACTGGTGTTTTCAGTTTAGTGTTTAAGTACATAATTTGTTTTTGTTTGAGAATAATGATATTCAGAATTTTGTTACTGTTTATATATTATTAGAAGTGCATCATTTACTAAGTAATAACTGGACTTACCCAGGTTTTTCTTACCTGATTTGTGTTTTAAATGTCTTAAGATGTTTTCCATTTCTCTGCATGTTACATGACATTGCTTCTTTTATTATACAACTTTAACATGCATTATTTCCTTCCTAACTGATTGGCAGTGCAGGACACAGTCAGTGCTTGACAGTTCAAATACAGCAAACCTACATGCTTCATGAGGCCAGGAAGTCAATCTCTCTCTGTCACTCTGTCTCAGCTCCCCTAATTTACTATCACCTAGTTTATTTGGGACAGAATTTTAATCAAGAATATAATGTTTGTATTAGATGAACAATGATTCTGAGTTCTACCTACTGCCTGCTGTAGTGCTTGACACAGAGTAGGTATTCATTATAAATGAAAAACGAATGAATAAATGCAGAATGAATGAATTTAGGTTACTGGTAGTGGTGATAGTGTGGCAGTGTTATTTTATTAGCAGAGCCAAATTTGGATTGTTTTCCATTTGATGCCAGGGGACTATCTTAACGATCTTCCCATTGCTTGGACTTTTCTTTGTGGAGATGTGGGAATCCTTCAGAAAATTTGCTAATTTCTTTGACAGGACACATACAGTAAGTATGATCTTGGATAACCAAGTGGATGGATTGCTTTTCACATCACAGGAAACAGTCATCATAGATCCCTCTCAAACTGCACTCAGAAGTTCTACTTCGTTTTACTTTACAGTTTTAGAAGTTCACCTGTCATCCTGGAACCCCAAAGGTGCTCTCCTTTGCCCTTCACAGCTGACAGAATGCATTTGTGTGTGCTAGAATAAACAAGTCTCCATCATTTTGTAGTAGTCTTCTTTGCAGGCTTTCGTGTCTGCTCACCAGCTCTCAGCATCAAATAGGAGTGATAGTGCTACAGAAGAGAAAGGAAAGGAGTTTATTTCTGACAGCATGTGCAGTTTACTGCATGTGAGCCAAGCACTGGGACGGAAGTAGAGGAGCTGATACTCTTCCCCACTGGTCAGTTCATCCACTGAGTCAGCCTATTCCTTTTATAAAGTAGTCGTGCAATCTGCAGCTGTATAGAAGTCAATGCATTTGATAAATTAAGTTTATCTCACTTTAACAAAAACAGCAAATATATTCCTGTACAAAATATTCCAGAAGTTTATGTAAAAGAGAAAATTTTGGTTCCTTATAATCTTACCATAGAAATCACTCATTATAAGAGATGCTCACTCTTTTTTTGTCAAAAATGTCTTGCTGTTTTCACCATAAGCGTTTAAAAATATTTATTTTTATCAAGAGGTACTATGTACTTACCTTTAGGAGAAAAAGAAGTTAATAGATCAATAAAGAGAAAAATATCCACTATAATACCACTTCACAGAAAGTTGTATAAATTTATAAGTAGATATAACTGTTTTATTAAGCTAAAGCACCATACATTTTTAGATATGTTATTGTTTTGTGAACATCTTTACATGTCATTATATGATTACTACTAGTGGCTGCAAGATATTCTATCATATTGATATATGAAATAAATTCATTTAATAAAGCTCATGCTGTTTAAATTAGATCATTTAAAGTTATCTTTCATATTTACTTATTGTGGATTGCTTTTTTGCCAAAAATAGTTTTGCATTTTGGTGAGTCCAATCTGTCAGTCTTATTACAGTTTCTGCTTTAGTAATAGTTTTTGTTGAGGAATTGCTTCCTAATACAAATATTTCAAAATTATTCAGCACCGTTTTCTTTTAGTAGTTGATGATTTCCATTTAAAACAAAATATGATTTATCTTACATATTATGAAGCAAGAATCTAACTGAATTTTCTCTAAAACTCTTTGTTAAATAATTTATCAGTTTAACATGCCAGTTTTGTCATAAGCAGTAATTCATGTAGATAATTTAGTCTGTTCTTAGTATTTTAAATTTAGTTCTATTGATTTGTTTTCTTCCTAGGCCAGATCCATACTGTTTTAATCACTGAGAGTTCAATTGAGGTCTAGTTGAATAACAAATTTTTTCTTGAAGATTTTTAGCTAATCTAAAAGCTGATCATCTTACAGATAAATTTGGATTGTTTTGCAACTTTATTTTTTATTCTATTATATTGAATGTAAAGATTTTGAGGAAGGTACATGTATTTATAGAATATACCTATCAAATAATATATATATATATATATATATATATATATGCATGTATACATCTGTTCAAGTCTTTTTTTTAAGCTCCTAACATGTTTTTAGTCTTTGCCACATAGCTGCTGTATGAATATTCTTATTGAACTTATTTCTTATATCTTTTTCTGCCAGGTGTCATGGCACATGCCTGTAATCCCAGCACTTGGGAGGCTGAGACAGGAGGATCACTGAGTTTGAGGTCAACCCGGGCTACATAATGAGTTCAAGGCCACCCTGAACTACACAGCAAAACCCTGTCTCAAAAAAAATTTTTTTTTGTTTTTGCTATTGTTAGTGAAAATTTTTCCCATAGTTTCTGAATATTTCTGTGCAAAAAATGAATTTGTTTTATATCTTATTTTC
This sequence comes from Hydrochoerus hydrochaeris, assembly GCA_004027455.1. Lineage (NCBI taxonomy): Eukaryota > Metazoa > Chordata > Mammalia > Rodentia > Hydrochaeridae > Hydrochoerus > Hydrochoerus hydrochaeris. The sequence continues at coordinate 306,981 of PVLA01000829.1, read as the reverse complement.
TAGTTACTTGCTTTTTCTAAAAGATTTTTATTTTTCTGAGTTTTCCACAGAAAAACATTAAACAATTGTTGATAATCTTAAATTTTTATTCATAAATGTTAAGATGTATCATTTAGGATTGCATTTTGCTACATACAGTAGAAATCCAATTAGAGTATCTTAATTAAATGAGCTCTCTCTCCTCCCCCTCTTCCTGTCTTGCTTCCTCTTGTCTTATCTCTCTAATAACAGGCCTGAAGATAGACAGTCTAGGGCTGACACAGAGGTAACATGAGATCATCAGTGTCATGGACAACCTAGAATATGCATCTTGGATATGGAATTTATGCTTAAAGCCACTAGGATCAATAAATGGATGATAAAATATGTTGTGAAAAGTTCAATAATTCAAGATAGCTATGTGTTAAATTTCATACACACAGACAAATAATAAATGCTACCAAAGATTAGAGTTAGACAAGCTACTTGGAAGATGAAGTCCACTGGGAAATCTTCAGTGTAACAGATGGGACTTGAGAAGAACTTCAAAAAATGGGTCAAACACAAAGGGGCTAAACATGTTCACAGGAAGAGGTGGGGATTTAGCTCAGTGGTATAAGCACCTGCCTGGCAAGCGTGAGGTCATCAGTTCAATCCCCATTCCAAAAAAAAGAAAAAATTCCAATATACTCATTGGAAAAAGGATAGCCTCTTTAATAAATGGTGTTGGAAAAATTGGTTTTCTACATGCTGAAGACTGAAACTAGACCCATGTCTATCACCATCCACTAAACTAAAGTCAAAATGGATCAAAGATCTAAATATTAAAACAGAAACACTAAATCTACTGGAAGACAAGGTAGGTAGAAATCTTGGAGACATAGGGGTAGGCAAAGAGTTCATGAACAAAACACAAACTGAATGGGAAGTCCTTCAAAGAATCAACAACTGGGATCTTATCTTATTAAAAAGTTTCTGCACTTCAAAAGAAATCACCAACAAAGTGAACAGAAAACCCACAGAATGGTAAAGAATTTTAGCCAGCAACCACTCAGACAAAGGACTTATATCCAGAACATATAAAGAATTGAAAAATATCAAGCCCCCAAAATTCAAAGACCCTCTATAAAATTGGGGATCTGAGATGAACACACAGTTCTCAGAGGAAGATATACAAATGGAAAATAAATATATGAAGAAATGTTCACCATCACTGGTCATTCAAGAAATGCAAATTAAAACAGCATTGAGGTTTCATCTCACTCCGGAAAGAATAGCTGCCATCAAGAAATAACAAATGTTGGTGAGGCTGTGGGGAAAAAGGAACACTGCTCCACTGTTGGTGGGAGTGTAGACTGGTGCAGCCACTATGGCAATCAGTATGGAGGTTCCTCAACAAATTAGGATTGGAAATTCCATTGAATCCAACTATCCCCCTCCTGGGTATTTTCCCAGAAAAACTGAAAAGGTCATGTCACAGTGATATATGTGAACCCATGTTCATAGCAACATAATTTGTAATATTTAAATCTTGGAAACAACCCAAATGCCTATCAACTGCAGAGTGGACAAAAAAAGATGTGGTATTTTAAACAATGGAGTATTACTCAGCTATAAAAAAGGATGACCTTGAGGCTTTCACAGATAAATGGAGGCAACTTGAGACTATCCTCATAAGTGAAATAAATCAGACTCACATTTGTAAATATCATATTGTCTCTCTAGTATAAAAAATAGTAATAAAAAACTGAAAGGGTAATAAGTTCCAAAATATATAATAGATATTGTAATAATGAAAGGGAAAGAAAGTGCTCTAAAGGTTATAACTGTGTATATGTTTAAGTGTGCAAGATAGATAACCATACTACTAAGTTTTTGTTAGTTCATTAAACAGAATAGTGTTTACTGTCATTGTTTGATTCTCTGCCCATTTTTTATGCTTTGATTTTATAACTTAGACAACTACTTCTTTTTTAAAAAAATTTATTCCGAAGTTAGTAGAAATACAACAGAACAAGACAGAACAAAGCCAATCGAGACAGTGCAGTGAATTTGGTACAGAACTTCACAGCAGGTTACCGGGATAACAGCAATAGGTACCATAATATATCTCATTATTTTCACATTAGTTGTCTAGTCATTTAGGTATAGCAAAATCAAACCAAGGACAGAACATTATAAAGTCAATCAAAAGAGAATATTGAAAATAATAAAGCAACTAATCATAATGAATCAAAACTGAAAACAACATTTGCTTTCAAAGAGAAAATAGAGGAGCCCCCCCCCATTTGCTATGTTGCATACAGTCATCCTGCCAAAAGATGCTCAGACCTCTAGGTCCCCAGTGGCTAAGGGGGAGGGCGCATGTTGGATTCCAAGCCCACGCACCGGTAAGCTCACAGGAAACACTACTGGGCCTGCTCCTGACTCATGCTGGAGGAAGGCTTTCACCAAGAGGGCGGCAGGCGAATTGCTTCTTTGTGCAGCCTCCTGGGTTCCAGCATGGCCCTCTAGACAACTACTTCTAAAATAACAATATGTAATTTATCAACTAGTGATTTCTTAATGTTATTTTTTTGACTAGCTATTTCTGTAATTTTTTAAAGTTCCGTATTATTTCTACTCTTTTTTCTATCTTGCTTTTTTTCTCTAAATAAAATTTTTTAAAATGGGTCAAATATACAGAAAGGTTGACTGGTTGCTTGGTTTGCAAGCAGAAACTTAACACATTTAGGGCACATTTTTGAAGTGTGAGATCAAGTTAGCAAGAGTAATGCACTCATAACATGGGACAGGTGAAACTAATTTCAGAAAAATAACTTGAGACAGCATAATGATGAGTTTTGAAATGCCACCAAAAATTTGGATTTGAGACTTGTTCATATGAGCACATCTATTGGAGGGTTTTAAAAAGAGGAATAATATGAGGAAGTAGAATAGAAATAATATATAACTCACAGATTAGTTCATTAGAATTAATATCAAATACTATACCTTTACTCATTAGTTATGTTCATGGCACTCTTGACCAAAGCAGTTGGTCCTAAGGGGTCTCTAATCCCTAAAATAGATACTCAACATGGTTACATTTAGGGTCCTGGGTTACAGAATAATGAAAGCCTAGAAACAAAAATTTTCTGTTAAACATTTTTATATTGCCAAGGAATTTTTTGTTCATCATTATAATAACATAAAATTTAAAATGTCACCATATTTTATCATATTAATACCCAAGTATAATCTTTTTTAATTAAAATCATTTCTCTATGCACACACTGAATAATTTATGATGACTGAAAACAAATTGATGCTCTTTTGACTTTTTTCTATTATTTTCTCAATCTAAAATTTTATTTAAAATTCTCAAACTTCAAAGTAATTATTATGTGACTTAATGTCTCATTTTGCTTTTTAAGTTAATCTTGTATTTTGTAGTTCCTTTTTAAAAAACTTTATTTATTTTATTTTGAAGGTAGTAAAATACAGCAGAAGAAGACAGGACATAGCCAACTGAGGCAGTGAAGTGAAATTGGCACAGAACCTCAGCAGGTTTCTGGGACAACAGCAATAGGCACAATAGTACGTCTGGTTTTCTTCACAATAGTTGTTCCTTCAATCAGGCAGAGCAATATCGAAGGAAATACCAAAATTACAACAACAGAATATTGAATAGAGCAATACTATTGATCAAAACAGAGCAAAACAGAGATAAAACTATTTGCCCTCAAAGAGATGGCAGAAGAAAATCCCCCTTATTTGCTATATGCATATAGTCAAACTTGCAAAGACATGCTCAGATCTCCGGCTCTCACTTGCTGGGGCGGGGGGAATGGATGTTTGATTCTTTTTTTTAAAATTCTTTTTATTTAAAGAAAAAAAAACATGCAAAGGGTAGAGATAATACATAATTTCAAAAAAAAAAAAAGACCAACAGTAAGAAACCACTAGTTGATAAATTACATATTGTCCTCTTAGAAATAGTTGTTCAAGTTATAAAATTAAAGCATACAAAGTAGATATTCAAACAGTGAGACTGTAAACAGCTACACATGCAAGAGTCTCTACATGTATTTCTATCCTTTCTGTATTAGAGAGAAAAACAAAACCTAGCAAGACAAAACAAAACAAATTCCTATAAAAACATGAAACCAAAAAGTCATATAAAACCACAGTACAAGGTGATCTACAATGATTACTGTATTGTTTTTTATTATCTTCAATAGAATTGTCTATATCATCAGGCATAATTGAATATAGCAGTACATAACAATATTAGTAAAAATAAAACATTGTAGACAGTATAAAACTTCAAAGGCAGGTAATAATCAAACCAGAGTGGATATTCTAGTGAATCTTGTCATCTTCAGTGCAGTTGCCTATACTCTCAGACTTGATACTATCAATCTTAACAGCTTTGAATAAAATCTATCAATACAAAACAGGGATCTAACAAATCAGATTCAATTACAATCAGTCATGGTAAAACAGTGTAGGTTATACAGAGCTTTAGATTAAGTTAATAGGAAATTAAGGATGATTACTGTAGTATATCGCGTTGTTTTTGGAATAACTGTGCTCTCAAATCTAGGAACAGGTAGAATGACTGGAACAGAATATAATACATCTAAGCAGAGTGGTGTGAGTAATGTGGTTTTAAATCCTGGTGCACTATTAACAGTATAGTGTATCAAGGCCATCTATGTTAGAGATTCTAGTTATCCTTCTCTGCCTCATTTCTGCTATGCTATTTTTCTGCCTGTTTGTCTAGTTTTCTCCTTCATTCTACTGCCTGCCCCACTCATTGAGGCCTTTCTGCCACTGTTCCTAAAATCCTAGTATTTTTTTTCTCTCTCTAGAATGTCCTTCAGTATTCTCTGTAGGGTTGGATTGGTGATCACAAATTCCCCAGTTCCTCTTTGTCATGGAAGCACCTTGTTTCTCCATTAATTTCTAGTGACAGCTTTGCAGGGTACATCAATCTGGGCTGGTGTTATTTTCTTTCAGGGCTTGGAATACTTTGCTCCAAGCTCTTCTTGATCTGATGGTCTGTGTCAAGAAGTCAGCCGTGATCCTGATGGGCTTACCTTTATAGGTAATCTGTTTCTTTTCTCTGACAGTTTTTAATATTCTGTTTTTATATTGAATTTCTGGTATCTTGATTATTATATGTCTGGGTGTAGATCTGTTTTGGTTGTAGGTGGCTGGAGTTCTGTATGCCTCACATAACTGAATGTCGCTTTCTTTTCACATGCTTGGGAAGTTTTCCTTAATTAGTTCAGTGAATAGCCTTTGTAATTCACCTGTTTGTAATCTTGCTTCTTTGTTCACATTTCTTATTCATAAATTGTAGATTCTCTTGTCATCTTCTAGCCTTTGTATTGTTACTGCCTATTTCCTTGTTATTTTTAAGAGATCTTTCCTTTCATGATCACACATTGCAAACTTGTCTTCAAGTTTTGATAGTCTATCCTTAGTTTTTTTAGGGAGTTTTGCCAGCTTTCAATGGAGTTTTTAATTTCCTGGTAATCTCTTTGAATCTGCTTCATGTATTCTATATTTGTTTTATATTCTTTATTGAATGTTTCTCTCCTTTTTTGTGTTCCTCCCTCCTTCCATCTATGTCTTTCTGAGAAATGCTTAGCATTTCTTTTATTACTCTACTCATATCTTGCTTTACATGATTTAATATTTCAGTTTTGAGCTTGTTTACAAGGTCCTGAAGATATCTCTTAATGTCCATTGAAGCCATGTCTGATGTTGTTTGTTTGCTGCCCTCAATCTCCCTTGTTTTTCCCTTTCCTGGATCAGGGCTCTCAGGGTTCTGGGCTGGGGGCCTCCTCCTGCCTCTTTCTCCTATCATGGTCCTGGCTTCCTCCACACAGATGTATAGTGGAGGTCCTAGCCCCCTTCCCTGTCAGCCATGGTTCTTCCAAAGCATGCTGGTGAGGGACCTCCTCCCTCTTCTGCCTCCTCTTGTCACTGAGGTGTAAGCAGCGGCTGCATATGCCTGCCCCTCCCCACCGGGCCAACCAAACTTCAGGGGCCTTCACCCGGTTAGTGTGTGCTAGATGCAGGGAATCAATTTGGGACAGCTTATTCGGTCCTGGCCAGGGGCACAACCCAGTCCAAGCAAATCCCATGAATTGCTCTGGGGAGGGAGCAACCAACTGAAGTCACTGTCACTCCCAGTTCAGGCTCCTCTGATTCCAACATGTTGCCCATTTGGTCATGCCCTTCCTGTGGTTGGGGTCTTATTCCCAGCACTGACTGTGGATTAATGAAGGTCCCTTTGCTGGCTCTGCTCTCCATTGGACTCACCAACCCCTGACTTCAGCAATGCTGTGGCTCCTGTGAGTGGCATTTGGAACAAGTTTGGGTGTCTCTGCTGGCCAGCGCAAATTTGTGAATTCAGGCCAGTACAAACTTGGCAGGTCACAGTGAAAACACCATGTCCAGTAATTTTAGCTGTTCCAATTGTAGCCCTGACACTGTGTGTTTGATGAGCTTTTTTACATTTTAATTTCTTCTTGTGTCAAGAGGACCCATCTCCCTCTATCTGGGTCTCTTCAGGATGTTTTATTCTGCCATATGAGTTGTTTCTCCCGGGAGGCTTTGTATTTTGTTGCTCACTGAGGGGCCGTCTTTAGCTCCTAATCCAGATGTTTGATTCTTATCCCATGCCCTGGTAGGCTTACAGCTCCCCACCAGAGGGGTGAACTGGCTGCCCGTTTTCCCAGCTCCCCAAGGTCCAGCATGGTACATTGTGGATCTCAGGAAACACTGATATGGTTCTTGCCCTAGGGCAGCCGTGGCTTGCTGGGCCACAGCCACTTTCCAGAGCAGCATGCTGGTGGCTGCCTGTTTTCCCAGTGCCCCCTTATAGTTCCTTTTAAATAAATGAGATGTATTAAAGCCTTTCCCCACACAATTAAGAATTTTCTTAAGTAACACATATGTATTCTACTGCAAATCTCATAAAATAGTAAAGATTTGTTATCTTTTTTCTTTTTTGTTTTGTTTCATTTCTGTTTTTGAAACAAGGCCTTGCTATGTAGGCTGGTCTTCAACTCACTGAAATCCTCCTGCCTCAGCGTTCTCAGTCCTGGGTCCCTTTTAATAATGTTATCAATTACTTTTTGATGGTTCAGTATAGCACTTTGAGTAAAGACAGAATGAAAACACAGAAAATATATTTGAAATGAATTCCTAAACAGTATAAATGAACATCTGAAGCCTGACTTACCTCATTTCTTTAGTAATGAAATACCAGAAAATTTCATTTCAGAATTCAGAATTAGTGCTTTACCTCTCCATATCTTCTCCTTAATTGCCATATGATTGTTCCTTTCAGAGGTCTGATTAATATGAATATTGCCAAATATAAAAATACAGATTTATAGATACTTTATTTCAATTCTCCCAACTAGTTATGATTTTAGTATTTATTGTTGAGTACTTTTACATTATTGTTTAACCTCAGTCCACTGAGGCTGGGTTTGGCCATGGGACTTGATTTAAATGAATAAATGTGAGTGCATGTAACATAAAGCTTTAAGTATGCTTGCATGGTTTGGTTTAGGTTTTTCACACTGGTAATTTGCAAGGAAAAGAGATTTTTATTTTTTATTTTGGTATCGAGGATCGAACTCATGACTTTGTGCTTGCTAATCCAGCACTTATGCTGCTCAGTTAAATCCCTAGACCCCAGGAAAAGAGATTTTGCTGGACTGCTGGTATTCCATCAGCCAGAGTCCCAAAATGAACACAGATGAAGCAAATCAGAGCCTCACCTGTGCCCAAAGGGCAATTCCTCATCCAATCCTAGCCTCAAAACAGCGTACTGACTTGTGAACATGAGAATCCGTGCTTTCTATTGTAAGTCACTGAATTTGGGATGCTTTATATGTAGGAAGGTTTTGTGAGTAGCTGACTAATACAGTTTTGTGAGTAGATGACTAATATGATTTTCTTTAAGAAAAATCATAGTCATACATGGCTAGCCTGTTAACTCTCTATTAATTATCAAGTAATATTTTAAAATTGATTCAGGACATCAAGGCAGCTATTAGAGCACAACTAAAAGTACTCATTAAAGCATGCTTTCAGAACTGCTTCAGAAAATGTTGAGAACAATGCAATATGTGCTTTCAAAGGAAGGGGTAGTATTTTGAAGGAGAATAATGGCAATGTGTCTTTTGCTGTAACATTTTTAAAAAATTTAAGCATAAATGTACTTTTCAGTCAGACCTCATATTTATTTAAGTACTTAGTATATGCCATGTTTTGCAAGGTGCATATTGCCATGTTTATATTGAATAGAGAAACTGAGGCACAGTTAAGTGGCTAGTTCAAGCTTCATTATCTAGGAAAGAGAAGAGTTAGGAATTGATCCAAATTCTAACTTCCAAAGCATGCCATTATTGTAGTTGTATTCTTCATGTTTGGAAAGGATGGAACTAGGAGAAGAATGGAACTTACCAACTGATTTTACCTAGCATTTATTGGTGTGCTGCCCCTGCCCTTTTATTACAGTGGATCCTTGATTTACAAACTCAGTTCATTTGTGAGGGCTGGTTATAACTCAAGTCGGTTGTAAATCAAGCCTATTTTTCCCATGAAAAATAATGCAAATAAACATACTGTGTTCTGAAGCTCTCAAATCACCTCTCAACTAACTTTTACATAATAAAAAAGGGTTGAATAATGTGCCTAATTTACCAGAAACACTAATAATTTTCCTAGTGTTTATCAAAAAGTTATAAAATATGCCTAGTTTACTAGAAAACAACAATTTCGTACTGTATTCACTATTCAGGTTGACATCTTTGGCTTGCAGAAAGGAAGGAAGACACGGAAGGTGGTTATGGTTTGGAAGGAGAGTCCCCTTCCCGAAGAACATTAGGAATCTGGATGTCTGGTGTCCTTTCTCTTCTTGGGAGAGTCTGTAGCCCACTAGGACCTGCTTCTGGTTCACTAGGTCAGCCTTTTTAGAAGTAAAGACTGGTCTAAGGTTGCTTGTTTCTGTCTTTCCTTTGACACTGTTCTGTAGTATGACATGACATTGTCATTAGCAAGTGAATGTATGATTGAATTTTCTGTTTGGGTCTTCTCTACAAATGTTTGTAGCTCTGTGCATTTTTTCATGACTTCCTTTATTATAGAAGAACTTTGCAGCACTGATTGTTGATAAGTCCCCTCTTCAGAAAGTTTCTCACCTAACATTGTCTTGCTCAGCCAGAAGTTGCTGAAGTTCCTCTGTAGATAATTCCTCTGAGTGTGTCTCCATCAGTTGTTCAACATCAGCATTTGTCTACCCGCAAGTGTGTGGACTCTGCTACAGTAAAATGACATCAACCACAGGATCAGTTGAAGGCTCAGGCTTCTCTACATACCTTCAAAGTCTCTCTCCTGTATAGTTTGAAGCTACACTTTCTTCCAGGAAGATCACAGTGTCCTTAGAGAGACATTGGCCCAGGATTTCTCCATTAACCCTACACAAGAAAAGATGTTGTAATGCTCCTTCCAGAACTCTTTAAGGGTTAAATCTGTATCTGAGAAGATCTGGAAACACTTCAGGAACAGTTCCTTGGTATATAGTTTCTTAAAGTCAGCTATAACCTGCTGGCCCATAAGCTGTAGGAGAGGAATTGAATTAGCTAGGAAGAACTTGACTGCAAGCCATGGGAATTCTTTAACCAATTCTTCTTCAAATCTCATGGGTGAACAGGAGCATTGTCCATGATGAGGAGAGCCTTGAGTGGTAAACCTTTCTCCTGACATTCCTTAACAGTACAGTACATTCACTGATCCACTCAGTGAGAAGTACTCTTGTTAGCCAGGATTTTGCGTTAGCTTTCCATATAGCCACCAGGGTGTTCCTCATGATTTTATGTTTCCTGAACATCCTAGTGGTCTCAGAATGATAAACCAAGAGAGGTTTATCTTGAGGTCATCACTTGCCCAGGCACATAGCAATAAGGTTAGCTTATCCCTCATAGGCTTGTGGCCTGGTGTTTTCCTCTTTCCTGGGTAATGTATGTTCTTCTGAATATTTTCTTCCAGAAAAGGCCAGTTTCATCACAGCTGAAAACTTAAGAGCAACAGCCATTTCTTTATGTGATCATTTCCAAGTGTTGTGTGTGATTTTCAGCACCTTCTTAACAGCGCTGGCTGCTTTACCATGCCTAGTTATGTTATGAACCCCAGTTCTCACTTTAAAATTGTAAAATCACTCCTCGCTGGCATGGAATCTTTTATCATTATTACTCAATGCTGGATTGTCCTTTTATAAGATGTGCATTTATAACCCTAGCTTTTTGACAAATTATAGACTCACATAGGCTAAAATCTGCCATCTGCCTTTTGTTTATCCACACTAATAATAGCCTTTCTACCTTGTCTAACTCTGTTGATCATGACTTAATAATTTGAGTAACACCTTTAGCAACACTAGCTTCCTCATACAAATCTTTTCCCTGTAAGATTGTCGAGATGGTAGATTTTGACATCCTATACATATTAGCAAAATCAGTCACATGAATGCCACTTTCATATTTCTCCACAATCTTCTCCCTTTTTATTGTGATTGTCTTCTTTACCTTCCCTTCCTTTCTTAGCTTCTTTTCTAGCTTTTTGGAGTGCCATTTTGATAGCAGTAATCATAGTAATTATACAAGGCATTGACTGAAATCAGGTCCACAAACACACATGTATGGACTTAGACTGACACTTATTTACCCTTACATATGCTTTTCTGCCATCATGAGTCCTTGTTCACAGCCATGCAAATAGCTGACATTTGGGTCTAACTCAAGACTTTGGTCTAAGTTAAACCTAAAATTCCAGTCATAACCTAGCCTGTCCAAATAAGAGTGGTTGTAACTCAAGGGTCCACTGTATATGCAGCTCAGATATCACAAGGATCTCCTCAGCTTTCACAAATCTAAGTATTAAGTCCAAGTTGGTTTAGAGCCTGATCCATGTGAAGCTGTGCTCACAGTTTCTTGTAGCTCTCGGGCCTTTTACTCTGTGGTCCCCTTCGTGTGTCTCTGGAGACCTGGATCTGCCATGTTAGTACAAGTGTAAAGCCCTATCTTTTTTGGTTTAGACTGCACATTCCTTTACTACACATTTTATAGGTTTTGCTAAGGATCCCCTTACACCATTCTTTCCCTCTCGGCAGTGTTGCTCTCCTCAAGTTCCTCACCTTCTATTTCCCAGAGTATCTTTCTCCTTCCTTTGCAGCCATAACAGAGCTTGGCCATGAATTTGGGGAGTAACAGCCCTATCTCACAACTAGAATATCAATCTTTTTCTTCCCTATCTCTGTATCATTAAAAGAATAGTGAGATTCTCCTGGGAAACAGCAGAAATTGGAATTAGTCCTAGCTCTCATTTAGCTCAGTTCAAATTTTTTAAATAGAATTTCATTGAATTCTCAACAATGACTATTTTGTTCAGCTAACCTTAAATAGTGAGAAATAAAGCATCTAATATAAGAAAGAGCTACTCTTTCCCCAAGGTTAGAAATAAGATACTTGAATTTACATAACTAAGATAAAAACCTATCTTTAGAATTTACTTGCTTCCTACCTCTTTCCAAAAATGTGACTTACAAAAATTATACAATAAATCTGGATGTAAGTTTTTTTTCTGTAGGTTTTTTTTTTTCCAAACCACTTTTCCTATTAGCTATTCAGAGTAAATTTCAGGAGTCTGAAAACTTGCTTTCATTATGAGTCCAGAATCTGGATACTGGTATAAATTTAAATAATCTTGAGCACTTGACACTACAGCACTGTGTTAGAGGTGGTTGCAGAATTGGCTGTCCTTCTAGAGAAGCCCAGGTTTGTCTTACATGACTTCCCATAATAATTTTAAATTCTTTCAGAATTATTTTCAATGGGAGGAAACTGAATACCAATTGACCTAAAGAACCTTTATTCTCTCTCATTTTTAATCTAATATTCAGTGGATAATCTTTAATTTAGGAAGCAATTTTCCCAGTAATTTGGAAGGCATTAGTTATTAACAAAAAATACTGCCTTCACCATTTTTGGAGAATTCATTTTTTGCTAGTATTCCATGGTTATTATAGTAGGACTGTCCTTTAACAAATATTTATTAAATGGAATAAATTTATTTTATTTGTATTGCATTGGGATATATTCAAACATATAAGTAATAATAAAAGCCAGTGAGTAAAAAATGAGGCAGATCTTGAATTTGAGACTTATTTGGATGAGAAGTACTTTAAGATTTAATGCTCAAACACTGGCATTGAGATTCTGTAACATTAATACTGTCTTAACACTAAGATGGCACTCAAAGCATTTTATCTTTGTGTGAAATGTGATCATACTTTTTAAACCTTCATAGGCCTCTTGTAAGAGTTAGTGTTTGTAGAGAAACAGATAAGCACAAGATATACAAGTATGTAAGACTTTACAAGACTGGCTTATGCTGGCCACCCAGAGTCAGATGAGAAGAGTGCAGAGGGCGCCTGCGCACTGGAGACCGCAGCTCCAGTCCGGGTTCTGGAGCTCACTGCAGGGTCCTGTGAAAGCCTTTGTCAGGAGGGCAATGGGTCTGCAGTGGAAGGCTGAAGAGGCTACACTGGAGGCCTGAAGGATCTGTGCCAGAAGCTGAAGTATGTGTGCTGGAACCCCAGAGGTGATGTGCTAGGTGAGGGCAAAGACTGGAGCTCTGCTGAGGAAGCAGAAACCAGTCATGTTCTTGCATTTCCTCTGATACCATCCAGGCACCAAGCTGCCCTAGGTGGGTCTTCCACACCCTAAAGTATGGGATTGCTGAGCCAATTTATTTGAGCTTCTCTTACTCAAATTAACAATCAACCATTGCATCTCCTTCCTTATCTGTGGGTTACATCTGCCTTATTCATTATAAGTTTGTTGTACTATAAGTACCTATGGATATTAGTGATTATGGTACAAAAAAAGTAAGCAGGAAGAAGGGGGATCACTCTCATATCCCTTCCAGCCTTGTGTTTGGGTATCCATAGTCTTCAAATCCTAAGTAATTGAAGGATGGTCAGGGAGGGACTACCTGGGTGCAGCTATGGGAGGGGTTTCTTCCTTGCCCTAGTGAATGCCAGACCCAATCATTTCAGGAGCTGTCTACAGCATGCCAGGTGTGTGTTGTTATTGGGAAAACACACAGTGCCAAACATGTGTCAGTCTGGCCATGCAACACACTCACTTCTTTGGCAGGAGTGATCCCAGATACAGCAGGCCAGACTGGGTGTGGTTGGAAGAGAAAAGGAGCTGGATTTGCATGGTTTTCCATCACTAATGGGATAATTTTTAAAAAACCTATATTTTTAGCCATTTAAGTCACAGAAAATAAAATGTTTTAAAATATTAGTTACAAACAAAATTCTATAACACTTTTTTCTTCTAATAGATGAGGAGTGACAGGCCCAGCATAATAATTTTAACAGTTTTGTCATGTTCCAGATATTTTTATGATTTCTTTATGTTTCAGTGATATTATCATGCTGAAGCTCTGCTCTTTTGCTTGTGTACTAGTGCAGTGCTAACTCATTGAGTAACACTTCTAACTTCCATTTTTTGCATTCAAAAATTAAATCGTAGTTGGGCATGGTAGTAATCCTGTAATTTCAGCACTCCAGTAGGCTGAGGCAGGAGGATTTTATGCCTACTCTGGTCAACTTAGTGACTTAGTGAGACCCTGTCTCAAAATGGCAAATTTAAGAAAGAAACTGGCAATGTAGCTCAGTGAAAAGGCCCTGGGTTCAATTCCCAGAGGCTCAAAAATATTAAATTGCTAATGACCTTTATTTGTGATAGGTTTTGAAGGGAATAATTGGATAATATAGGATGTTATATTACTAACCTAATGAGGGAACATAGTGACAATGATTTCTCCCAGTTAGTGGGAGTGGCTCTGGTGTGCTTTAAAGATTTCTTTTCTACTTATTTCTTTTCTTAGACAAATAATAAAATGAGCTTTCACTTTCTAAGTATACAATAGTGAGGAAGGAATGAAGGAAGACATTCTAAAAGATGCCAATTCATATAAGAAGCTAATGCAGAATTAACAACTCATTACAGAAAATCCAGGGGGTGGTAGAGTGTTAAATTCCCTACTGTATCTAGCTAGTGCTTTACTTTAGCAGAGTTGCTACTGTGGAGCCTTCTTCAAGTTAAATATTTAGAGAAAACATGGGGAAGTTTGTGAGAAAGTGAAGTCTATTATAAACACGCAAGACTTCTTGTCTTCACTGCAGACATCCTGGGGTGGCACCAGTGCGGCCCAAGACCTCACTGTGTCACTGTAAATTCCCAGTGTACTGGATGTGTTGGGAAGTGGTAGCAACCCTATATTCAAGATTTAAGACAAAGAAATATATACCGAAACATGTGAATGAGAGAAAAATGGATTGTTCTGGATAAATCTGGACCCACCTCAAAGATGTCAAAGATCAGGAAAATCTGTGTGCATTTGTGAGGCTAAAGCTTCCTTTGACAGATAGTCCATTGTTACAACTGGCTGTAGGCAGGCCCAAAAGGGCAGAGAATCAGGAAGGGCAAAGAATTTACAGTACAGAACTTTCAATAATGTGTTGGTGTGTGTGTGTGTGGGGGGGGGAGTAGAGGCATTCCTGATAAGAAAGAAGTGGTAATGAAAGAGTTGTGAATGCACTTCTGTTATCTGATGCTGCAGAGTAACAGCAGGGTCATTCACAGGTTGTGGATCACAAGAGGAATCTGAGTAATCAATCCCTAAGTGAAACCAAAGGAAGAGAAGTGCATACTGTGAGAAGTGACCAGGTCGGCCCTGGGATGAAGTGTCCTTTGAGGGGCTGCTCCAGGTTTAGATGTGGCAGTGCCTACTTCGCTCCTTCCAGTCCACCCATCACTCCCTTACAGTGAGACAGCCCTTACCAGTAACTGTGAGAGCACGGTATCGAAACTGCTCCTGAATCAGGTTGGAGGAATGATCCTGAAAACCATGATAGCACTCCCAGTACCCAGCCCTTTATGTGTGTGTGGAGAAGTGGGTACTGGGGACTGCCCAGGCCCTTTGTAACTTTCATTTTGAGACAGAGTCTCGCTGAGGCATTCAGTTTTACTGGCTAGATTCAACCTTGTGGTCCTTTTTTTTTTTTTTTTAATTAAAAAAAATTTTAAAAAATTTTATTTAAAGAGGAAAAAAGCAAAACAGAAAAAGAGGTAGAAACAATACAGAATTTCAGAAAAAAATAAACAGTAAGAAATTACTAGTTGATAAATTACATACTGTCTTCTTAGATATAGTTGTTCAAGTTACAAAATTAAAGCATATAGAGTGGACATTCAAACAGTGAGGCTGCAAAGAAGTTCAGTGATCCAATAACAACTTAGCAACATGGTTATCAATCCTACACACTTAAACATACATGCAGCTATATCCTTTAGAGTACTTTCTGTTCCTCCTTTTATTTAAAAAAAATTTTTTTTAATTAAAGAGAAACAAAAGCATGTAAAGGGTAGAGATAATACAGAATTTCCAAAAAAAGATAAACAATAAGAAATCACTAGTTGATAAATTACATATTGTCCTTTTAGAAATAGTTGTTCAAGTTACAAAATTAAAGCATGCAAAGTAAATATTCAAATAGTGAGAGTGTAAGCAGCTACACATGCATGAATCTCTACATGTATTTCTATCCTCTCTGTATTAGAGGGAAAAACAAAACTTAGCAAGACAACACAAAACAAATTTCTATAAAAATATGAAACCAAAAAGTCATATAAAACCACAGTACAAGGTGATCTACAATGATTACTGCATTGTTTCTTATTATCTTCAATAGAATTGTCTATACCATCAGGCATAAATGAATATAGCAGTATAATTGAATATAGCAGTACATAACTGCGGCGCCCTTTTCCGTCCATGCCACATCCTAGTCCATCCATGCCTTGTGACAAGGTCCATGGGTGGAGGAGAGTGCTTCAAGGAATCGCTTCTCCAGGAAAAGGACACCACATGTGGGAATTGGGCGCGAGGATCTTGTAATGTTTTGTACTGATAATTGTAATTTGTGTAATTCACATATATATATACTCAATATGAAATCGAAAATAGAAACTCCAGAGGAGTTACTAGAAACCCTCTAGATAACTTTGTGAAAACTAATTGTGAAATTTTACCTTCTGTGAGTAGTATGAGAGAGTTTATACAAAAGCTTTAAATGAAAGAGCTCATGGGGGAGGATTTACAAAATTCCTGTGAGACAACTGCCCTGAGACACTGGACAGG
>PVLA01000829.1:209152-290615 GCA_004027455.1 Hydrochoerus hydrochaeris | reverse complement strand
GCGCCTAAGACAGGCACAGGGCCAATTGCTGTCCTGCAGGCCCATGACGGGTAAGGCCTGGTTGGATTCATATGAAGAGTCCTTGACCCAAGACAGGCGCTATCCTCACAGGGCCTGCCATACTCCCATAAGTGATAAGGGAAAAATGTAGGGAGCAGCATGATAGCTTCACAGCTGCCGCTCCATCTCTCCCTCCTGTGGGCATCCAGGTGTGTCGGCTTACATTTTCCAAGCTAATTAAGTAACAAGATTAAAGTGTTACAAACGTGAAAAAAGTTAGCAAATATATACTCCAGCTTCTAAAAATAAAATAGATTCAGATTCACTCACAGATGGGTGTGCAGTGTCTTCTGTCTCTCACTCGCCGATCCCCTGACCACCTTTGGGACCCCTGAGCCCTGCCACAGCTGGACTCCGACACATAACAATATTAGTAAAAATAAAACATTGTAGACAGTATAAAACTTCAAAGGCAGGTAATAATCAAACCAGAGTGGATATTCTAGTGAATCTTGTCATCTTCAGTGCAGTTGCCTATACTCTTAGACTTGATATTATCAATCTTAACAGCATTGAATAAAATCTATCAATACAAAACAGCAATGTAACAAACCAGATTCGATTACAATCAGTCATGGTAAAACAGTGTAGGTTATACAGAGCTTTAGATTAAGTTAATAGGAAATTAAGGATGATTACTGTACTATATCCTGTTATTTTTGGGATTACTGTCTGTGCCCTCAAATCTAGTACAGGTAGAATGGCTTGAACAGAATATAATACATCTAAGCAGAGTAGTGTGAGTAATGTGTGTTTTAAATCCTGGTGCACTATTAACAATATAGTGTACCAAGGCCATCTATGTTAGAGATTCTAGTTATCCTTCTCTGCCTCATTTCTGCTATGTTATTTTTCTGCCTGTTTGTCTAGTTTTCTCCTTCATTCTACTGCCTGCCCCACTCATTGAGGCCTTTCTGCCACTGTTCCTAAAATCCCAGTATTTTGTTTCTCTCTCTCTAGAATGTCCTTCAGTATTCTCTGTAGGGTTGGATTGATGGTCACAAACTCCCCCAGTTCCTCTTTGTCATGAAAGCATCTTGTTTCTCCATTAATTTCTAGTGACAGCTTTGCAGGGTACATCAATCTGGGCTGGTGTTATTTTCTTTCAGGGCTTGGAATACTTTGCTCCAAGCTCTTCTTGATTTGATGGTCTATGTTGAGAAGTCAGCCATGATTCTGATGAGCTTACAGGTAGGTAATCTGTTTCTTTTCTCTGATGGTTTTTAATATTCTGTTTTTATATTGAATTTCTGGTATCTTGATTATTATATGTCTGGGTGTCGTTCTGTTTTGGTTGTAGGTGGCTGGAATTCTGTATGCCTCACACAACTGAATGTCATTTTCTTTTCCCATGCTTGGGAAGTTTTCCTTAATTATTTCCATGAATAGCCTTTGTAATTCAGCGGTATATATTCCTGCTTCTTCATTCACATTTCTTATTCATCAATTATAGATTCTCTTGTCATCTTCTAGCCTTTGTATTGTTACTGCCTGTTTCCTTGTTATTTTTAAGAGATCTTTCCTTTCATGATCCTACATTGCAAACTTGTCTTCAAGTTTTGATAGTCTATCCTTAGTTTTGTTTAAGGCATTTTGCCAGCTTTCAATGGAGTTTTTAATTTCCTGGTAGTCTCTTTGAATCTGCTTCATGTATTCTATATTTTCTTTATATTCTTTATCAAATGTTTCTCTCCTTTTTTTGTGTTCCTCCCTTCTTCCATCTGTATCTTCCTGAGAGATGCTTCCTGAGAGCATTTCTTTTATTATTCTACTCATATCTTGCTTTACCTGATTTAATATTTCAGTTTTGAGCTCGTCTACAAGGTCCTGAAGATATCTCTTAATGTCCATTGAAGCCATGTCTGATGTTGTGTTTTTACTGCCCTCAGTCTCCCTTGTTTTTCCCTCTCCTGGATCAGTGCTCTCAGGGTGCTGGGCTGGGGGCCTCCTCTTGCCTCTCTCTCCTGTCATGGTCCTGGCTTTCTCCACACAGGTTACAGTGCAGGTCCCAGCCCCCTTCCCTGTTGGCCACGTTTCCTCAGAAGCACCCTGGCAAAGGACCTACACGCTCTCCTGGCTGCTTTTGTCACTGAGGTGTAAGTAGCAGCTGCATATGCCTTCCCCTCCCCTCCAGGCCAGCCAAACTTCAGGGGCCTTCACCCAGTTAATGCTTGCTAGGTACAGGGAATCAATTTGGGGCCACTCACTGGGTCCCGGCCAGCGGTGTGGCCCTGTCCAAGCAAATCCCACAAATCTGCTCTGAGGAGGGAGGAACCAACTGACATCACTGTCACTCCCAGTTCAGGCTCTTCCTGCCTGATTCCAACATGTCACCCATTTGGTCGAGCCCTTCTCTTGGAGGGGGTCTCATTCCCAGTACTGACTGTGATTAATGAAGGTCCCTTCACCAGCTCCACTCTCTATTGGACTCATCAACCCCCGACTTCAGTGCTGCTGTGGTTCCTGTGAGTGGCAGCAGGAATGAGTTTGCAAACTTGGCAGGTCTCTGCAAATGAAAATGCTGTGTCCCATAATTTTTAGCTGTTTCAGTTGTAGTCCCAACTTATTTGATGAGCTTTTTTTTCATTTTAATTTCTTCCTGTGTCAAGAGGATTCATCTCCCTCTGTCTGGGTCTCTCCAGGGTGTTTTATTCTGGCATATGAGTTGTTTCTCCCAGGAAGCTTTGTATTTTGTTGCTCACTGATCGACCATCTTGACTTCTCTCATTGTGGTCCTCTTGTCTCATCCTCACAGACCTACTGTCATGCTTAAGTTTCAATTCAATTTATTACAAACTTATTAGGAAGGAGGGATTCATATCTAAGTACAGAAACAGATAAGAATGGAATAGCTACATAGGATCCATGATCTTCAGCTTTGAGTAAAGGCCTATAATTCTATAGATGGACATGTGAACCAAAATAATAGCATCAGATAACATTTGTTTAATGGTCATTATCTGTTAGACACAGTATCATTATATATTCATGTTTGAAGCAGGATCTTTTTTAAAAAGTAAGTTTATTGGTACAATTGAGATGTACATAATGACCACATTCATCCTAGGGAACTTGTCCCTGTACATGACATATCTTACTTCCTCTTTTTTCTCATTCCTCTCCCCCTTTCAGTCTTTTCCCCCTCATTTAAAAAGCCTTGTTTCCATTTTAGCCTTTTTTCTTCTCATTTTTCTTCTCTTCCCTTTCTTTCCCAAACCCATTTACCTTTCTTTTAAACAATTTCTTTCTACTTTACAATATCTATTATGCATTTTCAGTGTCTTGCACCAGAGAGACAATGTGATATTTACATGTCTGTCTGTTTTATTTCACTTGAGAGTATGGTCTCAAGGTTCATCCATGTAGCTATAAATAAGTTTATCATTTTTTGGCTGAATAGTATTCCATTGTACTAAAAAACACACCTTTTTTATCCATTCATCAGTTGATGAACATTTGACTTGTTTAGCTATTATAAACTGTGCTGCTGTAAACATAGGTGCACAAATATTGCTGAGATATGATGTTTTGAATTCTTCTGGGAATATACCAAGAAGGGAAATAGCTGTATCAAATGGGACCTCTAGTCTTGGTTTTCTTAGGAATCTCCAAACTGATTTCTACAGTGGTTGCACCAATCTGTACTCTCACCTACAGTGGAGAAGTGTTCCTTTCCCCCCACAGCCCTGTCATCATTTGTTATTGGTTGATTTTTTTTAAAGAGAAAAAAGAAAAAACAGAAAAGTCAAGAAGCAAACAAACCTAAAAATCATCACCAACAAAAGCAAAAGAACAATAGCAAAAAAACCCCACCAACAATAACTATATAAGTTTTCAAAACAAGATGATAGGAATTTAACAATGGTTGTTATACTGCATATTGTTATCTTTAAAATAGTTCCTCAGGTTACCAGATATGAGACTAAAGCAAAACAGTATAATGGAACAAAACATTGGATTTCAAAAATAAAAGAGAAGGAAATCCCCCACAGTTCCCACAAGGCACACTGCCATCCTCCAGATAGGTGCCCAGACCACCAGCCGCAGGTCTGCAAAGTCAATCAAATACAAATATCAAGATACTCCTTTCACCTCAGTTGCTATCATCTCATCCTGAGTCCTCTGAATCAACCAATTGCTTATGGAAGGATGGGGTGTGTGTTGGGGGTGCTCTTCTGGTTTCCCAGCCCATGCACCAATTGGCTTACAGGAAAGTGTGGTTTGTCTTCTTTCTGGGTCTCTTCCTGATCCTCGTGGTGGAATCTGGCTCTATTCTTGATTTCTTGATGGCAGCCATTCTTTCTGAAGTGAGATGGAATCTCAGCATTATTTTAATTTGCATCTCTCAAATGATCAGTGATGTTAAACATCTTTTCATATATTTATTTGCCCCTTTTATAGTTCTTCACCTGCAAAGTGTCTATTCATTTCAGATTCTTATTTTTAGACTGGCTTTTTAAATTTGGGGAAGTCTGATTTTTTTTCCAGTTCTTTATATGTTCTAGATATTACTCTTTTGTCTGAGGAAAGACTGGCTAAGATTTTTTTCCACTATGTGGCCTACCTTTTTACTTTGTTGGTGACTTCTTTTGCTGTGCAAAAGTTGTCAATAAGATGAGATCCCAGTTGTTGATTCTTTATAGTATTCTCATGCAATCAAGGTTTTGTTCATGAGGTCTTTGCCTATGCCTGTGTCTTCAAAAGTTCTACCTTTTCTGTCTTTCAGCAGATTTAGTGTTCCTGTTTTAATGTTTAGGTCTTTGATCCATTTGAATTTAGTTTAGTGCATGGTGATAGACAAGGGTCTAGTTTTAGCCTTCAGCATGTGGAAAACCAGTTTTTCCAGCACCATTTGTTAAAGGGGCTGTCTTTCTTCCAGTGAATGTCTTTGTCCCCTTTGTCAATGGTACGGTGGCTTAGTGTGCTTGGAGGTGTTTCTGCATCTTCTAATTTGAAGCAGGTTCTGTCTTTATCCTCATTTTGAAGATGAAATCAAGGTATACAAGAAATTTAAGGTCATGTATATCTGGGCTAGCTTTCAGACTACATGAATACAGAGTTACAGAAACCACTATTATTATTATTATTATTATTATTATTTTGGGGTGATACTAGAGATTGAATGCAGAGCTTTGCACATGCTAAGCAAGCATTTATATCTGAACTACATCCTCAGCCCACAAATCACAGTTTTAACCAGTGTGCTGAACTTCCCCCCCATAAATTTGAACAGTAGATTCTGAATTTGTGATTTGGTGTTAACAAAGGTAGTGCAGCAGTGATACGGAGCTGGTGAAATATAGCCCAAACTGAACCCAAGTTCTAAAATTTTTAGAAAGTGGTCCAAATACCAAAATAATCCTTGAAAAAAAAAGAAAGGGCCATTCCAATAGGCATTGAATATTGGATACTGTGGAAGTCTTCCATGAAGTACTAGGTATCCACAATAAGGAGACTGAGACTTCACAGTTAAACAACAACAACAAGCAGCCAATGGAAACTGAGGTACAAGGCAACCACCCACAGAAAACTGGAATAAAATCAGAGGCACAATAACTCAGTTCCAGGGGCAGGCAGATCTTGACAAGGGATTTTTTAACATTATCTTCCCTGTTGCAAGCTGGAGTTCTCCTGAGTCAGATGCATAGCTTTAAGTCAGAGTTGATTTAATAAAATTCTCAGAGGGAAGGAGAAGCAAGGGCATTGAGCCAGGTGGTCATTATAGATTGGCCCAGCTGGGTGAGAGTTGCAGGCAAGAGGTTAATTTTACTAATATTATTTCTCCACCATGACAGCTCCTACTTCCACAGGACATGGCATTAGTTAGCAGTGACATTAAATGCCCAAAGACTGTAGCATAGAGAAATGATTTTTCATACTATAATTACAAAATTTAATAGCATTTTCACATGCATTCTATGGTCCAATTTAAGTTATTATCTTGTTTATTATATTTTTAAAAATAACATTGTATAATATTGATTTTAGAGTTCACTAAGCCATTTGGGAGACTAGGCAGAAATGAAATTGTTATTTAACTACTCATAATTTGTTTATTTTGTCTTCTAACTTTTGTATAGTGTATGTTATTTGGAGAGCTTGTATGTATATCTTTAAAAAATAAATATCAAGAGAACATTACTTTAGGGGAGTCATTTAGTTTTCATTTGCTAGTTTCATCCTCTATTTGTGAAGGGAAAAACAAAGACAATTTTGTTTTCTTTCATGTGTTTTTCTAACTGCCTCCATATTTTATCTTATAATTGCTCCAGAGACTATACAATTCTCTGTTCTTTTTAAAGTGTGTGACTTCATAGATCTGGTTGTAAATACTGTTAAAAGTCTCTCAAACTTTGCTTTAAGAACCCAGTTTAATTTTATTTGCAGTAAGAAGCTATTTTCCAATGACTGACATCATGCATACTTGTTTCTATAAAAAAATTACTCTTCCTTAATGTGTCCATTTGTCAGGTTTATTATGAAAATGGGTCTAAATATATAAAAGAAAAAATGTTAAGATATAGAATGCACCCAAGAAATGTAGCATCTTTATGGTACATAAACTATCTAAATCAATAGGATTTGTGTGCCTCTGAGTCTCTGCACACGTTAGAGTGGCAGCCTGAGCCAGAGAATGAACATGGGCTCAGGGTGGGACCTATGCTCATCACCTTGTAATGAGCAGAGACTGGAGTTATGCCTTTGCACCTTACTGAGTTTGTTCCTGATGGATCAGGTGGCAATCGTGGCTATCTTAGAGTGTTCTTACACAGAAACAGATGTATAATTTGCTATAAAACCTAGCTGTTACCACACCTCTATATCTAAACTTGAGAGCTGTATCAGTTTAAAGGCTAAGAGGATGGATGCTGCTTGCTCTTCTCCTGAGCACTGCACCCCGCCTGCTCTTGGGTTAGCCATTGTCATTGCAGTCAGTGCTGATAGCTTGTGGTGCATTTAACCTTGTGGTAAGTAATTTATGTATATTATTTCAGTCAATAACAGCAACCCTTTTAGGAAAGTTTTAGATTCTGCTTTCTACCCTGACCTTGAACTATCTATATTTTCTTTAGACAATATATTCTTTTGACTTTTATATCTTCTTCTATCCATTACTTTATATTAATCATGGTACTTTACAGTCATACTATATTAATAAGACAGCTTTGGGATGCAAAATATAGAGACTCAGACTTGATCTGGCTCAAGAAATAAAGGGAGTTTTTTTTTTTCTTATACACGCACTGAATAACTCTTCACCAGGCTCTACTTCTAGGTGATTCTTTTTATGGTCGTCCTCCATGGTTCTTCTTGTATTAGAAATGAAGGCAGCAATTTCTGACATTATGTTTTTATTCTACGTAGGAATGGAGAGTTTCTATTCTCCCAGACAACAAAATCCTGGCTGGACCTTTGACCGGACCAGTTAAAGTCTTGTGTTGCCTCTGACACATTCACTGTGACCAGGAAGGTGGAGTGCGTTGCCTGAATTATCTCTGCCCTTTTCTGAATCAATTACCAAACAAGAGGAATGACATCATATGGTTTGGTTCAGATCTACTCCTGATGTGATCCCTAACACCCAGATCATAAAGGAGCAGGAGGTGATATGGATGCTAACAAGGCTAGTCTTGTCCTTAACCTCAAAGGGAAAGCTTTCAACATTTCACTTTTGATAATGAAATTTTGATGTAATGTTTAGTTATATCTGTATATTTCGGTCTCTTTGTTTATATCTTTATCATTTTAGGATGATTTTTTAACTTTTAAAGATAATAAAATACAACAAAGCAAAACAGAACAAAGCCAATCAAAATAAAGTAGCAAAATTGGTACAGAACTTCAAAGCTTGATACTAGGAGAACAAAAGTAGCTACCATATTTGATCTTGTTATCTTCACAAAAATTGTTCATTCCATCAGGTATAGCAAAATCAAACCAAAACAAAGCATAATAAAACCAATCAAAACATAACATTGAATAAAGCAAAACAATTAATTGGAATAAAACAAAACAGTGAGAACAATATTAGATCTCAAAGACAGAAGGAGATGCCCCATATTTGCTATATTGTGTACTGTCATCCTCCCAAGAGATGCTCAGACTGCTGACCTCAAGCCTGAAAAATCAACCAAACAATACAAGCATTTAGTTGCTTTTTGTACCTTTGTTGCTATCAACTCAGCCTGGCCTTTGAACCAGTCGATTGCTTGGGGATGGGGGTTGATTCTGAGCCTGTTTGCTGGTAGGAGCATGGGAGTCACTGACTGTTCTCTTTCCAGGCCTTACATGACTTGCATGGCTTACCAGAAAGGCTGGCTAGTTGATTTTTTGGTGGTCTCCCAGTCCCAGCATGGCCAATTCTCAGAAGAGGCTGAATTTTCCCTCCCTGGAACCCGCTCAGTTTGCAAGGCTCACCAGGAAGACTGACTAGTTGATTTGTTGGTGGTCTGTTGTGTTGATAATGTGATAAATTACACTGATTCTTTTTTTTATTTAAAGAGAAAAAAACAGGAAAAGGGTAGAAATTATATAGAATTAAAAAAAAGTAAGAAATCACTAGTTGATAAATTACATGTTGTTCTCTTAGAAATAGTTGTTCAAGTTACAGAATTAAAGCATTCAAGGTAGACATTCAATCAGTGAGACTGTAAACAGCTATGCATGCATGAGTCTCTACATGTATTTCTATCCTTTCTGTATTAGAGGGGCAAACAAAACATAGCAAGACAAAACAAAACAAATTCCTATAAAAAACATGAAACCAAAAAGTCATATAAAATGACAGTACAAGGTGATCTACAATAGTTACATATTGTCTCTTGTTATTTTCAATAGAATTGTCTATATCATCAGGCATAATTGAATATAGCAGTATAATTGAATATAGCAGTACATAATAATATTAGTAAAAACAAAACATTGTAGACAATGTAAAACTTCAAAGGCAAGTAATAATCAAACCAGAGTGGGTATCCTAGTGAATCTTGTCATCGTCAATGTAGTTGCCTATACTCCCAGGCTTGATACTATCAATCATAACAGATTTGAATAAAATCTGTCAATACAAAACAGCAGTCTAACAAATCAGATTCGATTAAGATCAGTCATGGTACAACGGTGTAAGTTATACAGAGCTTCAGATTAAGTTAATAGGAAATTAAGGATGATTACCGTACTATATCCTGCTATTTTGGGGCTAACTGTCTGTGCCCTCAAATCTAGTACAAGTAGACATACTGGAACAGAATATAATCCATCTAAGCAGAGTGATGTGAGTAATGTGGGTTTTAAATCCTGGTACACTATTAACAATATCCTCAACCTTCTTTTTTTGGACTACTCCTCCCCTTTCACTCCCACAGGGTGCTGCGCATTTTGGGTCCCACCAACTCCCTCAGTGTTTAGATTAGGGGGAAACCTGCCATTTACCTAAGTGGTTCCAAACCTTCTCACTCCTGGACTTGATCTCAAGCTGTATTCCTTTACCTACAAAAGCCTCAAGGTTTTTCTTCATTATAGCTGAGTAGTTCTCTACTGCACATAAATATCCTGTCTTTCCATCCTGCAGGTGGGGGTCAAGTTGTTCTTATTTCTCTCTGGTTCTCTGCATTGTTTTCTCATATTTGATTTTTGGTCCATAAACCCTCTCTCAAGTTGATTATAGTTCCTGTACAGAGCATCTCAATGGACCCTATCTCCTGATCTACTCTGCCTGTATTTTTTTTTTTTAGTGTATCAAGGCCATCTAAGTTAGAGATTATAGGCAACCTTCTCTGCCTCATTTCTGCTATGCTATTTTTCTGCCATTGTTTGTCTACTTTTCTCCTTCATTCTATTGCCTGCCCCTTTCATTGAGGCCTTTCTGCCACTGTTCCCAAAATCCTGGTATTTTTTTCCCTCTCTCTCTAGAATGTCCTTCAGTATGCTCTGTAGGGTTGGATTGGTGGTCACGAATTCCCCCAGTTCCTTTTTGTCATGGAAGCATCTTGTTTCTCCATTAATTTCTAGTGACAGTTTTGCAAGGTACATCAATCTGGGCTGGTGTTATCTTCTTTTATGGCTTGGAATACTTCGCTCCAAGCTCTCCTTGATCTGATGGTCTGTTGTGAGAAGTCTGCTTTAATCTTGATGGGCTTTCTTTTTTTTATTTAAAGAGAAAAAAAAGCAAAACAGAAGAAAGGGTAGAAACAATACAGAATTGCAGAAAAAAATAAGCAGTAAGAAATCACTAGTTGATAAATTACATATTGTCTTCTTAGACATAGTTGTTGAAGTTACAAAATTAAAGCATACAAAATGTACATTCAAACAGTGAGACTGCAAAGAAGTTCAACGATCCAGTAACAACTTAGCAACATGGTTTTCAACCCTACACACTTAAACATACATGCAGCCATATCCTCTAGAGCACTTTCTTTTCTCCTTTTTACTTTTTAAGTCCATTATCTGTTTAGTTATATCCTGTTTCAGGTTGCTCAGTACCTTACTGACTTGTTTTCTAGTTGTTATTTACTTTTTAATCACCTTGTATAATTCTGTTGCCTTGTTTTTGAGTTTCTCCTCATCCATGCTCCATGGATAAGCTTTGGTGGAGTTGGGAGATTTTTGGAGGCATTTTGTTACTTTGTTATCTACTTTTTTTTTTTTGAAGGTAGCAAAATACAGCAGAACAAGACAGAACAAACCCAAGCAACCCCAGTGCAGTGAAACTACCACAGAATCTCACAGCAGGTCACCAGGACATGAGCAATGGGCACAATAGTACAGCCCATTCTGTTCACATTAGTTGTCCTTTCAATCAGGTAGAGGAAAATGGAAGAAAATATCGAACTTATAAAAACAGAATATTGAATAAAGCAGTACCATTAATTAAAACTGAGCAAAAGAGTGATAAAAATATTTGCCTTCAAAGAGATGGTAGAAGGAAATCCCCCTTACTTGCCATGCTGCATACATTTATCCTCCCAAGAGATACTCAGACTGCCAATGCCCACTTGCTAACAGAGATGGGGGGGATAGATCGATGTCTGATCCTTAGCCTGTGCACTGGCAGGCCCCCAGCTGCTTACCAGGGCAGCAAGTAGGCCGCCTGTTCTCCCAGCATCCAAAGTTCCAACAGTATGCAGAGTTCAGGAATCGCTGATAATTCTTGCCCTGGTGCGCCAGTGGCTTGCCAGGCCACCAGCTGCTCACCAGGGCGGCGAGTAGGCCACCGGTTCTCCCAGTGCCCAAAGTTCCAACATGATGCAGAGCTCAGGAATCACTGATGGTTCTTGCCCTGGTGTGCTGGGGCTTTCTTTTATAGGTAATCTGTTTCTTTTCTCTGATGGCTTTTAATATTCTGTTTTTATATTGAATTTCTGGTATCTTGATTATTATATGTCTGGGTGTAGCTCTGTTTTGGTTGTAGTGGCTAGAGTTCTGTATGCCTCATATATCCAAATATCATTTTCTTTTCCCATGTTTGGGAAGTTTTCCTTAATTATTTCCGTGAATAGCCTTTGTAATTCACCTGTTTGTATTCCTGCTTCTTCATTCATGTTTCTTATTCTTAAATTATAGATTCTCTTGTCGTCTTCTAGCCTTTGTATTATTACTGCCTGTTTCCTTGTTATGTTTAAGAGATCTTTCCTTTCATGATCACACATTGCAAACTTGTCTTCAAGTTTTGATAGTCTATCCTTAGTTTCTTTTAAGGAGTTTTGCCAGCTTTCAATGGAGTTTTTAATTTCCTGGTAATCTCTTTGAATCTGCTTCATGTATTCTAGATTTTCTTTATATTCTTTATTGAATGTTTCTCTCCTTTTTTTTATGTTCCTCCCTTCTTCTGTCTGTATCTTCATGAGAGGTGCTTAGCATTTCTTTTATTACTCTACTCATATATTGCTTTATCTGATTTAAAATCTCAGTTTTGAACTCATCTACAAGTTCCCAAAGCTATCTCTTGATGTCTATGAAGCCGTGTCTGATGTTGCATGTTTGCTGCCCTCAGTCTCTTTGGATTTCCCTCTCCTGAATTGATGTTCTCAGGTTTTGGGGCTGGGGACTTTTTCTTGTTTCTCTCTCTTGTCATGTTTTTGGTTTATTCCATACAGGTGTATAGTAGAGGTCCCAACCCCTTTCCTTGTTGGTTATGGTTCTTCTGAAGCACGCTGGTGAGGTATTTCTGCCCTCTCCTGTTTGCTTTTGGGCATTGAGGTGTAGGTAGGGGCTGCATATGTTGGCCCCTCCCCACTGGGCCAGTCAACTCTTGGGGGGCCTTCGCTAGGATACTGTGTGCTATGTGGCGGGAATCAGTTTGGGATGGCTTATTGGGTCCCAGCCAGGGGCATGACCCAGGCCAAGGGGATCCCACCAATCTGCTCTGGGAAGGGAGCAACCAACTGAAGTCACTGTTGTTCCTAGTTCAGGCTCCTTCTGCCCGATTCCAGCATGTCGTCCAGTTGGTCACCCTCTTCCTGTGGTGGCGGGGTCTTATTCCCAGCCCACACTGTGGAGTCCCTCGCCAGCTCCGTTCTCCGTTGGGCTCACCTACCTCCGTCTTCAGCGCAACCGGCCAGTCACAGCGACGTGATTTTGTGTGTTCCAGGGCGTTGCGGCTGCGCAAGTCGCAAGTTTGGACAGCTCTGGCTGGTCGTGGCTTCAGTGGGTCACAGCCCCGGCGGGTCACAGCTCTGTGAGTCGTGAGTTCGGGCTGCTCTGGCCAGTCAAGGTGATGGCGCAAATTCAGGTGGCTGGAGAGTGCTGTGGCCACAAATCTCAGCCTCTGCAATTGTAGCCCTGGCGCTGCATGTTTGACCAGCTCTTTTGCCTTTAGTTTCTTCCTGAGTGGAGAGGATCTGTCTCCCTCTGTTCATATCTCTCCATGACATTTTATTCTGGCATGAGTTGTCTGTCTCAGGGAGGCTCGGTATCTTGCTGCTTATCAACCTGCCTTCTTGACCAAATCCTCAATTATACACTGATTCTTAAAGCCACTGATTATAATGTCATACAATAAATTGCACATATTTTAACTATACAGTTTGTCAGCTTTTGACATGCACAGAGTCCATCAAAAATGTATATATAAGGAAAAGAAAAGCATAAATATTCTAATACTAAATTTATTGAGACATCATGAGATTAATTCAAGTTACCTTTGACCCCGACAATTAGAAGAGGTGCTCAAAGTGGTGGCCATTAGCTTCCAGACATTTATCAGTGTGGCAAACTGCTGAATCATGTGTACATTATTTGGTGGATGCCATCTATGTACCTGTGAAACTATCACTACAGACCCAGTAGTGAACATATCTAGCACTGCCCTCCAAATGCTTTTTTACATCTTTAGCAGTCCTGTCTATCCCCTTGCCCTCCTCACACCAGTGCCCCCAACTACTAATTCACTGTCACTATATATCAGTTGTATTCCTGATTGACATTCTAAGTGTTAAATTAACTTTCTCTTTCTGATATAAACTGATTAAGTATTAGCTCTCTTTCTTATGTATTTCTATATTCATTAAAGATTTTATTTTATGTTCATGAACGATATTGGGATATAATTGTTATTTCTAATAATGCCCTTGTCATGCTTTGGTATCACGTTTTTACTGGCATCATAATTTGAGAGGTGTGGTTTTCTATTCACCTCTTTTCCATTCTTTGGAAGAATTTATGAGAGATAGATATTGATTTTCACCTTAACCATTTCATTTGAATCCACAACTGAAAACATCTGCACCTAAAATTTTCTAGTGTAGGTTTTAAATTATTGATTTAATTTTCAAATAGATATGGGACCGTTCACATTTTGTTTCTTGTGCTACCAACTTTTATGAGTTTTATACTTTCTTGATTTTTTATATTGAAGTATGACATATACATGCAGTAATGTGTGTAATATTAAGCATAGTTTGATTTTTTAAAATGCAATTTGTTGATAAATTTTATGTTTTTATCTTTTTCATATCTGTAAACTTTATACATTGATATCTTTTATTTCTGACATTATTTAAGCTCATTCTCTTTATTTCTTTCTTATTCTCAAGATTTTACAAACTTATTTGCCATCTCAAACAACCAGCCTTTGCCTTTGTTAATCTTCTGTATCATGTGTTTTTTTTTGTTACTTATTTTTCATTTTCTTTCTTGTATTTAAACCATTATTTTAACTTTTTTCATGGATGTATAACTCAGTACTTTTTTCCTATTAACCTATATTTATTATAGATACTAATATGATTCTGTGTGATATTTCAATACATATACAGCATGCACTGATCAAATCAGAGTAATGAGTATCTTTTATTATCATTTCTTTATGTCTACAGCTTCTAGCTCCTTATATACAAATATATATAAATAGGTTACTATGAGTTTTAGCTATCCCTCTGTGCTTCAGAACACCAGAATGTATTCCTTCTATTTATAGTTTTGTTTTGGTACCAGGGATCGATCTCATGACCTTGCGCTTGCCAGGCAGGCGCTTATGCCACTGAGCTAGATCCCCAGCCCACCTACTTATGTTTTGTTATCCATCATCCCTTATTTGGCCCTCCTCCAGTCCTTCCGATCCCTAATAATCATTGTTCTATATTCAAGTCAACATTTTTTGGCTTCCACATATGAGAAAGAAAATATAATGTTTATCTTTCTGTGTCTGTCTTACTTTACTTAACATAGGATCCTTCAATTCCGTGTATTTTGCTGCAATAAAACAAGATTTCATTCTTATGCATAGCTGAATAATATTCATATATATCACATTTTCTTTATTCATTGACTTTTTTCCTTCTTTTCATTTATATATATTTGGGAGGCATAAACTTGCCTCTTTTTAGTATCCTTTAATGCATTTCAGAAATTTTCATGACTATTTCCTTCAAAAATCTATTCAAATTTTCATTGTGAGCTTTTTCTTTGATCCACAGGTTATTAGGAAGTATATTTCTTAATTTATATGACTTAAGGAGTTTCCTAGTTATATTTTGTTTTTGATTTCCTTTCAGCCAAAACTCATTGTCTCTGAATTTGGTTTTTTAGAATTTGTTGCAACCAAATACATTTGATTTCCCTGTATTTTCTTTATTTTTATTTTATTTTATTTTATTTTATTTTTTGAGACAGGGTCTCTCTTTGTAGTGCAGGCTGGCCCTGCATTCACTATGTATCCCAGGCTGGCCTTGAAATTGTGGCAGTCCTCCTGCCTCAGCCTCCCAAGTGCTGAGATTGCAGATGTGCACCACTATAGCCAGCATCCAAGCATATTTGAAAGCAATTATTGCAGTTTTGGGGTAAAGTGCTCTATGTATGACTAGTAGATCAAATGTGTAAATCTTATGTATTATTATAAATATAAGTATATATATCTGAAATATGGTGCATTACTTTACAATGAATTAATGAATAGAGTCAAGAATCTTTCATTGTTTTTCATAAGGTGAAATTATAGCAATTACACATAAAATTTATTATTTTGGCAAAATATTATGCATGTTTACAAGTACTGTTACAAAACCAGTGACTACCTGGGTTCTGGCCTATTTTGTGATTTGTGTAGATTTCTTTGTGTGTGGATATTTAGAGACTTGTGTGACTGAATCATTTTGTATTGACAAAAAAAGCCTAACTGTGATCTTCTAAACGCTTTTTGTAAGTTTTTCTCTAAATAAATTATAAATTCACCTATAGTGCCTATACCTGTACACAACATACCATCATTATACTTGCTCAGAAGGAGTCTACAATCCAGGTTAAAGCTACCTGACCTGAGAGCCTTCACTCTGCTAATAATAAGACTTTTACCTTACTGATGCCCAACAGTACGGTATTTTGCCAGATTGTTTGAGGTCAACATGACTTCCTGATGCTCATCAGCTATACTGCTTTTTGAAAGAATGTCTCAAAAGGGTTCCTGCTTGAAAGAAACGATGTCATACTGTGACATTTTGCTGCTTAAAAAAAGAACAAGAATGTCCTCTGTCTTGTTCTTCTTAGCTAGCTTCAAATAAACTTATCCTGTTAAAAAACAGAAACAGAACTGATGACGTCATCAACCCAGAGGCTCCCCCCACCACCCATGTATTTTCTGGTCTAGAATAAATCCAATGATATAAAGAAATGTTTCCTAGGAAGGTTAAGGAGAAAAACCTCTACAACCCATGCTTTTCCCATTCTCTACCTGAAATAGGATAGTAGCATCTGACATGAGCTGGAAGAGTATTTGAGGCTGTGCCCTATGTTTGGGTTAAGACCCTGAGCTCATAATGACTGAGAAACTCCAGGGGGTTGTCTAAGTCACCAAAGTTACAAAGCGTACTGCATTGTCACAGCTCAACTGAAATTTAACAGGATTCTTACTTTATCACCCATGGTGACCTGAGCAGGTGGTATGCCTGGCAAACTAAATAGAGGGATACATCATGGTCCACCAAAAAGCCAAACATGCTGTCTTCTTGGTGGGATAGAGAAGAAACTGATAAATATTTTTAAATGCCTGTGTTTATATGTATATTTATTCATTTCTTTATTTAAAAAAAAAACTTAGGATAAGTACTTTTTTTTTTGTACAGGGGATCAAATTCATGACCTTGCACTTGTCAGGCAGGCATTTGTGCCACTGTGCTAAATCCCTGGCTCCAAGAAGTACTTCTAATAAAATCCCTAAATTTAAATTACTTGTGACAAGAATTGTGTATAAATTCACCTTTAGTTTAGGTTTTCAGTTCACAAGCTTCTTAAAAATACTTTAAATTAAAATCAGAGGGATCTGTTGGCTGGGCGTGGTGGCACACACCTGTAATCCCAGCACTCGGGAGGCTGAGGCAAGAGAATTGCTGCGAGTTCAAGGCCAGCCTGAACTGCATGGTGAAACCATGTCTCACAAAGACAAAAAGATACAAGGTCCTGAGTTCGATTCCCAGTACCACACACAGAAAAAATAGAGTGGTCCTTAGAAGGAACTGTGACTCAGTTGGTCCAGGGACTTACAGTTGTTTCATTAAAGGTGGGTATTTCTTCCTAGCAAAAAGTTAAAAGTATGCTCCTGTGTATGGAGGGCCTGGGATCACTGTAATGAGAGTGAGCAGGACTGAGAAAAAAATGTGCTTGCAGTCTGTGACTCGGGAGAGTGCCACACAATTTCAGTGTTACATTTTTGGAAACTAAGTTTTGATCACAATCACCTAAGAGAATAATGAATAAACTAGATTGTAGCATGTAAACTTAGAGTAGAAATCAGTCTGCTTTGTAATGAAGTCCTTTTTTGGTAAGCAGAGAATCAAAAAAGAAAATTGGCTTTTTCTAAAAAGTAACACTTTTTCTTAGACTTTGTAGGCTGATGAATTCTAGAGATATTTGTATTTCTAGAGAGATATTTGTGTTTCTAATAATTTGTGATCTCTAATCAGCTCCTGTATCACACTTAAAGACATCTGTACTTTTGTTCTCTTAGTTCTTCCATTTTTATTTGTCCTGAGAACACATCACTTGCCTCATTGCACCTCTGACAAGTTAAATTTTCTGATCCCGAGGCTTACAGTCTAGACTTTAATTTAGATGAGCAAATTTGTGGTGATAGTGGGGAATATAGGAGTCAGAAAACCTGGGGCTAAGCCTCAGATTCTTAAGGCCTAACTGCCCGACCTTGACTATCTTATTCTGGCTTTAGTGGCTTAAGCTACATAATTAGGTCCCTTTCACCTCTGACATGTGACTCATCTAGTAAAATTGTACTTTAGCAATTGTAGAAAAAAGACTAGGCTGCGGGGAATGAAGCTCTGTTCTTATTCAGGCAAAGGGAGTTTGTACCATCTTGTTTTTTTCTTGTTAAAGTCTTTGCTTTTAATTCAGAAGCTCTTATTTCTGGCAATTTTCCCTTTTTCCTTTGGTAGCTGGAGAACAAGTGCTGATGAGGTGGTCCAGAAAGTGTCTTGTTTTCAGCTGTGTGACAAGGAGTATCAGAATAGAGCACCCCATCCTGTCCCCAAGTGTATGAATGCCATGGCTTGAAAAACATCTTTATTAAGTCAGTTCAATTCCTGTGAATTGAGTTAATCTCTAGTTTAAGCATATGACCCTTATCCAAATCTCCTTGGAAATAGTAATCCTACAACAGTGTGTTCTTAGGCTGTTCTAAAATTACTAGCTGGTTTAAGTGTGATATTGAAAACTTTCTACTAACAAAGTGTACTGAATTATGTACTCAGGTGCTCAAGAAGTGGGCTTAACTTGAAAGAGTTTACTAAAAAAGGACCATTGCAGTGTACCCTGGGCTTCCCTTCAGATTTCTCTGAGACTTGTGGTACTGTTTTGTTTCCATCTGAAATCAAACAGCTGAAGGGACTGAAAGAATGAGCAAAAAATAGAAAGTAAAAGGCATAAGATTTGTGGGGTTTTTCATTCTGTTTTTCTTCTATGAGGAAGATTCATCTATGTCAGGAAAAATGATGTAGTCTTTTTTTTTGTATGATCAAAGTGTGTTCTATTTCAGGAAATAATGCCAGGTTATTCATCAAATGTGTTGCTGTTAGGAGTATGAAAACACTTCAGATGAGATAATAGCATGTGGGATCAATGAGCCGTGTGCCTATAACATGCCTAATAAAAGTTCAGACACCGTGCCTCCACTGCATGCTTGGCCAAAGCAACAGCAGTTTTGCTGTGTTTGTAAGACTGGAGTTAATTTGTTCAAACCAGTGCGTACACTGCAGAAAAGACTCCCCCAGCAGAGTCACCTCAGCCTGCAGCACTTACAAGTTTTTCCTCACAGCATCAAACAAGATGAAAAGAGCTAGGCTTAGAAAATAAAATATCCTTCTGGCATTTAGAAATCCTGAAGCACTCTTGTCCATCCTTGATGTCCTATGAGACAGCGAAGACTTGTCCTCTTCCTCTTCCCCTTTTACCATTATGGTTATTGGTTTCTCCACTGAGATGCAAGTAAGATTATGACAGGATAAACATGTTTGTGGTTTATGTCTGGAGTTAGTACCCTTCTTTGGTAAATCCCTGGACCAGTAATCTGCATCCATTTAATATAGATCTTTTCTCACTATTATATATGGTTGCTTAATATGAATTTATGTTTTAGAGAGGTTAGTCCTTTGTGATATGAGGTGATAATATTTTTCCTAATTTTTCATTTATCTTTTGACATTTTATCGAATTTTTCTTTTGATGTCTTATGGAATTTTTTTTTACTTAAAGATAAAAAAACAGGAAAAGGGTAGAAATAATACAGAATTTCAGAAAAAAAGATAAACAGTAAGAAATCACTAGTTGATAAATTACATATTGTTCTCTTAGAAATAGTGGTTCAAGTTACCAAATTAAAGCATACAAAGTAGACATTCAAACAGTGAGACTGTAAACAGCTATGCATGCATGAATCTCTACATGTATTTCTATCCTTTCTGTATTAGAGGGAAAAACAAAACATAGCAAGACAAAATAAAACAAATTCCTATAAAAACATGAAACCGAAAAGTCATATGAAACCACAGTACAAGGTGATCTACAATGGTTAGTGTTGTCTCTTGTTGTCTTCTATAGAACTGTCTATATCATCAGGCAAAATTGAATATAGCAGTATATAACATTATTGGTAAAAATAAAACATTTGTAGACAAAGGCACATAATAATCAAACCAGAGTGGGTATCCTAGTGAATCTTGTCATCTTCAGTGTAGTTGCCTATACTCTCAGACTTGATATTATCAATCATAACATATTTGAATAAAATCTGTCAATACAAAACAGCAATCTAACAAACCAGATTCAATTAAGATCAGTCATGGTAAAACAGTGTAAGTTATATGGAGCTTCAGATTAAGTTAACAGGAAATTAAGGATGATTACCGTACTATATCCTGCTATTTTTGAGATAACTGTCTGTGCCCTCAAATCTAGTAGAAGTAGACAAACTGGAACAGAATATAATCCATCTAAGCAGAGTGGTGTGAATAATGTGGGCTTTCAATCCTGATACACTATTAACAATATCCTCAGCCTTTGTTTTTTAGACTATTCTTCCCCTTTCACTCCCACAGGGTGCTGCGCATTTTGGGTCCCAACAATTCCCTCAGTTTTTAGATTGGGGGGGCAACCTGCTATTTACCTAAGTGGTTCTGAACCTTCTCACTCCTGAACTTGATCGCATGTTGTATTCCTTTACCTACAGAAGCCTCAAGGTTTTCCTTCATTATAGCTGAGTAGTTCTCTACTGCACATAAGTATCCTGTCTTTCCATCCTATCTGCAGGTGGGGGTCAAGTTGTTCCTATTTCTCTCTGGCTCCCTGTCACATAGAGCATTGTTTTCTCATATTTGATTTTTGGTCCATAAACCCTCTCTCAGGTTGATTATAGTTCCTGTACAGAGCATCTCGATGGACCCTACCTCCTGATCTACTCTGCCTATTTTTTTTTAGTGTATCAAGGCCATCTGTGTTAGAGATTATAGGCAAGCTTCTCTGCCTCATTTCTGCTATGCTATTTTTCTGCCATTGTTTGTCTACTTTTCTCCTTCATTCTACTGCCTGACCCATTTATTGAGGCCTTTCTGCCACTGTTCCCAAAATCCTGGTATCTTTCTCTCTCTCTCTCTCTCTCTCTCTCTCTCTCTCTCTCTCTCTCTCATGTCCTTCAGTAGTCTCTGTAGGGTTGGATTGGTGGACACAAATTCCCCCAGTTCCTCTTTATCATGGAAGCATCTTGTTTCTCCATTAATTTCTAGTGACAGTTTTGCCAAGTACATCAATCTGGGCTGGAGGTTATTTTCTTTCATGGCTCCAAGCTCTTCTTGATCTAATGGTCTGTGTCAAGAAGTCTGCTGTGATCCTGATGGGCTTTCCTTTATAGGTGATTTGTTTCTTTTCTCTGACAGCTTTTAATATTCTGTTTTTATATTGAATTTCTGGTATCTTGATTATTATATGTCTGGGTATAGCTCTGTTTTGGTTGTAGGTAGCTGAAATTCTGTATGCCTCATATATCTGAATATCATTTTCCCATGTTTGGGAAGTTTTCCTTAATTATTTCTGTGACTAGCCTTTGTAATTTGCCTGTATGTATTCCTGCTTCTTCGTTCACATTTCTTATTCTTAAATTGTAGATTCTCTTGTTATCTTCTAGCCTTTGTATTGTTACTGCCTATTTCCTTGTTATTTTTAAGAGATCTTTCCTTTCATGATCACACATTACAAACTTGTCTTCAAGTTTTGATAGTCTATCCTTAGTTTCTTTTAAGGAGTTTTGCCAGCTTTCAATGGAGTTTTTAATTTCCTGGTAATCTCTTTGAATCTGCTTCATGTATTCTAGATTTTCTTTATATTTTTTATCAAATGTTTCTCTCCTTTATTTGTGTTCCTCCCTTCTTTCATCTGTGTCTTCTTGAGAGGTGTTTAACATTTCTTTTATTACTCTACTCATATCCTGCTTTACCTGATTTAATATTTCAGTTTTGAGCTCATCTACAAGGTCCCAAAGATATCTCTTAATGTCCATTGAAGCCATGTCTGATTTTGCATGTTTCCTGCCCTCAGTCTCTTTTGTATTTCCCTTTCCTGGATCACTGTTCTCAGGGTTTTGGGCTGGGGCTTTATCTTGTTTGTCTCTCTTGTCATGTTTTTGGTTTATTCCATACAGGTGTATAGTGGAGGTCTCAGCCCCTTTCCTTGTTGGTTATGGTTCTAAAGCATGCTGGTGAGGGATTTTTGCCCTCTCCTGTTTGCTCTTGTCACAGGTGTAAGCAGGGGCTGCTTATGCTGGCTCCTCCCCACTGGGCCAGTCAACCTTCAGGGGCCTTCAACAGGTTAGTGTGTGCTAGTCATAGGGAATCAGTTTGGGATGGTTTATTGGGTCCCAGCCAGGGGTGTGACCCAGGCCAAACAAATCCCATGAATCTGCCCTGGGGAGGGAGCAACCAACTGAAGTCACTGTTGTTCCCAGTTCAGGCTCCTCCTGCCCAATTCCAACATGTCACCCATTTGGTCGCCCCCTTCCCATGGTGGGGGGGTCTCATTCCCAGCACTGACTGTGGATTAATGGAGGTCCCTTCGCAGGCTTCGTTCTCTGTTGGGCTCACCAACCCCTGACTTCAGCTTGACTGCAGCTCCTATGTGTCACTGCGGGAGTGAGTTGGGGCGGCTCTGCGGGTGGTGGCAGTGGGTCATGGCAGCAGCGAGTTTGGGCGGCTGTGCAGGTCGTGGTGACGGGTTGCAGTTGGAGTGAGTTTAGGCAGCTCAGCAGGTTGCAAAAGTGAATGGTAGCCCCAAGACTGCATGTTTGACCAGCTTTTTTCCTTTTAGTTTCTTCCTGTGTCGAGAGGATCCATCTCCCTCTGTCTGGATCTCTTCAAGATGTTTTATTCTGGCATATGAGTTCTTTCTCCCTGGGAGGCTCTGTATTTTGTTGCTCACTGATCAGCCATCTTTAGCTCCTCCTGGAATTTTTTTGTAAAAAGTGTAGATTTAAAATTTTTCTCACATAGTTGTATTTATCATTCTATTCTTCTGTCTCCAAATTTTAAACAGTAGGAAGATTTCCCTGCTCTAGGTTAATAAAGAGAATCTCTCTTGTTTTCTTCTAATGTTTTTACTATTTCATTTTTAACTCAAAATTGTTCTTTGACACTTAACCTGGTGCACAGCATAAGGCATAAATCATACTTTTCAAAATTGTTTTTTCAGTTTTCTCAAGATGACTTTATGGATAGTCCTTCATTTCCTCATTGATTTGAGATGCTATGTTTATTTACTCCAAATTCTGTATGGAGTGGAGTCTGTGTCTAGTCCCTATTCTGTTCCACTGATGAATGTGTCTATTTTTGTGTCAGGACAATACTGTTTTGTTTGATTTTGCTAGAGACAGGATCTTGCTGTGTAGTTCAGGCTGTCCTTGAATTTACTATATAGCTCAAGCTGACCTTGAACTCAATGTGATTCTCCTGCTTCAGCCTCCCAAATGCTGGAATTATAAGCATGCACCACCACATCTGGCTAGTACAATACTTTTAATTATTGTAGTTCTATAATATTTTATAAGAAATGCTGGGAATTGCCCCCACACCCACCATTTTTGATCTGTGAAGATGCCCTTGACATTCTCGTTTTATTTTTTAATATGTACCATATACTTTACTTAATTGTACTCCTCTCTTCTCCCCAGTTTTTGGCCTTGTAATTACAATAAATATAAATAGCTACATGAGAATGAACCTTTCTAATGAACTGGTATGCTTTCCCCTCTGTATAAGGCTTTGTGTCTTTCAGGAATGCCTTAAAATTTTATTCATAGATGTGCCATATTTTAAAAGTTTTTTCATAGATGAAAATGTCATCTTTTACTATTGCCCTTCATATGGAGTTTTCTTTTACTTTATTTTTAACTCTCTGTATTTGTACAACTGAAATTTATTGATATCTGCAAAGTTATTCTATAGCCTGCTACTTACTAAACTTTTTTCTTGCTTATAATAATTTTTAAATTGAATATCTTAGATTTTCTGTATCAATCACAAATTTTCATAGGTTTATTTCCTTATCTAGAGTATACCTGTAAATAAATGTTTGTACCTTTTATTAATTGTATTATCTAATGTCTAGTATTCTTAAGTAATAGTAGTAACCAATAAGCATCCTTTATTTCTCAATTGAGAAATTTCATATTGTCCAAGTAAGCCTGATATTCACTTTGGAAACAAGGCATGTTTTAGCAAGTTAGGAAGGTTTCCATCTGTTTCTACTTTATTGAATTTAACCATATTTCTAAATAATAGCAAAGCCCCAGGGCTGTGTATTTGTAGCCTCCCTACCATGATAGAATCAAAGCTGTAAAAGCAAAGAAACTTAGGATCCTCTAGTCCACCTTCCTCCCATGGTGATCAGTAAATTCCAAGCACAAAGAGCTTGCAGTTATCCCAGAAGTCTCATAATTAGATTAAGAGACAAGCTGGAACATTCTCTATTCGTCTCGCACCATTGTCCTTTTGGGTATACGACAGTAACGTGAAATTTTCTCTGTGATTACTTTTTTCTTCCCCTTGGGCTTTTTTCTTGAGATTTTCTTATTTTATTCTTTTCTTTTTCTTTTTTTAAATTGGTACATTTTAGACATCCATAATGATGTGTTCTTCATAGGGAATTTGTACCTGTGTATGATACATCTTGCTTCTTTTTTTCCTGTTCTCTTCTCCCTCCCTCCTTTTCCTCATTTACAAAAGCTTTGTTTCCATTTTTTCTTCTATTTTCTTTTTCCTTGTCTATTCCTTCCTTTATCCTACCTCTCTTTTGTTCCCCTTCTCATTTGAAGAATTTCTTCCCATTTTCCAATATTTGTTATACATTTTGGTCCTTATTTATACTTTTGGTTTCTCATACCAGAGAAACAGTGTGGCATTTACACATGGGTGTCCAACTTACTTCATGTAAAAGTATGGTCTGGAGGTACATATATTTAGCTAGAAATTTCTCAAGCTTATCCTTTATGGCAGAGTAGTACTGCATTATAAAATAAATCCCATTTTCTTTATCCATTCATGGGTTTATGGGCATTTGGACTGTTTCCAAGATTTAGCTATTACAAACTGTGCTTCTATAAACAGAAGTGTACATATGTCACTGTGGAATGATACTTTTAACTCATTTGGGAAATGCCAAGAAGAGAACAGCTGGGTTAAATGGATCTTCTAGTTTTAGTTTTTCAAGGAATTTCCACATTGATTTCCACAGTGGTTGCACCAATGTACACTCCCACCAATAGAGGAGAAGGGTTCCTTTTCCCCACTGCCCTGGAAGTATTTATTACTGTTGATTTCTTGGTAATAGCCATTCTTTCTGGAGTGAGATGGAATCTCAGCATTGGCTTACTTTGCATCTCTCAAATGACTACTGTGTGAAATTTTTCCATATTTTATCTACCGTTTCTACTTCTTTGTCTGAGAAATGTCGATTTATTTCAGATGTCCATTTTTGGACTGGGTCTTTAAATTTGGGGGATTTGGGTTTTTCCCCCCAGTTCTTTATATATTCTAGATACTGGTCTTTTGAGAAACAGCTGGCAATTTCCCCCCCACCCCCCACATTTAACTTTCTACTTCTTCATCTGAGAGGTGTCTATCCATTTCACATGCCCATTTTTTGGATTGGGTATTTATATTTGCAGGGGTTTGGCTTTTCTTGAATTCTTATGTATTCTAGGTATTAGAACCACTGGCAATTTTCCCCCCACATTGTGGGTTGTCTCTTCACTCTTTTGATTTCTTTTGCTGTGAAAAAGCTTTTTCATAAGATGAGATCCCAATTGTTGATTCTTTGTGATACTTTTTATGCCAGTTGTTCTTCAAAGGACTAATATCTAGAAAATATGAAGGATTTAAAAAATCAGACACGTCAAATTTAATGATTCAATCCATAAATGAGCATCTAGACTTCTCATTGTTATAGATTTTTAATTACATCTTCATTATCATTGACTGATACTGGTTTATTCAGAATTTTTATATCTTCTTGATTCAGCCTTGGTAATTCATATGCATCTAGGATCTAAAAATTTCTTCTGTGTTTTTCATCTTATTACAATACAGGTTTTTGAACTAGATATTGATAATCTGAATGTCTGCATCATCCTTTTCATTCTTAATTGCATATATTCAAGTCTTTCCTTTTTAAAAATAAGATTACCTAAAGATTTGTCAATTTTATTCAGTTTTTCAAACAACCAACTCTGATTCATTGATTCTTTTCTTAGTTTCCACTGGATTAATTTCTGCTCTGATCTTTATAATTTCCTCCCTTTTATGAGCCTTGGGTTTGACTTGCTCTTCTTTTTCTAGAAGCTTAAGGTTCAACATTAAGTTGTTTATCTGAGCTTACTCTGTTTTTCTGATATGAGAATTCACCACTATAAAATTCCCTCATAGGACTGCTTTTATTGCATCCTGTCAGTTCCAGAATGTTGTACTGGCATTATTGTTTAACTGTAGAACCTGTCTAAATCTTCTTTAATTTCATCTGTGATGCAATTGTTGTTCAGGTGGGTATTACTTAATGTCCATATGTTTTTGAAGTTTTTGTGGTTTCTTTTGCATTGATTTCCAATTTCATTGCACTATGATCTGATAATATGTGTGGGATAATTTCAGTTCCTTTGCATTTACTTAAGCATGTTCTATGAGCTAGTGTGTGGTCTATGTTAGAGAATGAACCATGTGCAGCTGAGAAGAATGTGTATTCAGATGTTGTGGGGTGAAGCACTTTTAGAGATCTACTAAGTTCATTTGTTCAAAAGTTTGGTTTAGTTATGATATGTCTTTAGGTTTTTCCTTTTGTTGTTGTTGATTTATTTGTGATAGTGGAGTACTGAGGTTTCCCATTATAAGTGTATTAGTGCTTATTTGATTTTTCATGTCTGTTAATATTTGTTTTATATAGTTAGGTGCACTGGTATTTGGTGCCTATATTGATGATTATCATCCTAATTAATATCCTTCCTCTTGAATTGCTCCCTTTACAAGGATGTAGTGACCTTTTTTGTCTCTGTTCATCAATGTTGGCTTGAAATCTACTTTATCTGCAAATGGAATAGCTATCCTTGCTTTTTTTTCTGCATTGCTGTCACATGGAGTATTGTTTTCTATCCTTTGACTTTCTGTCTATGAATTTGTTTTTTAATTAAATGTGTTTCTTATGTGCAACATATTGCTGAATCTTGCTTCTTGGTACATTCTGCCAATCTGTGTCTTTTGATTGGTGAGCTGAGACCATTAACACAGATGCTTATTACTGGTATGTATTGATTTATCCTTGTCATGTTATTTTCTTGTTGTTGGTTCCCTTTTTCCCCCCTCTGTTTAATTACTTGCCTTACCTGGTGGATTCCATGGTTATTAGAGTTGTGGTGCTTGTTCTCTCTTTCTAGAGTGCCCTTCAGAATATTTTGGGGTGTTGATTTGATGATCATGAATTTCTTTAGGTATTCTTTTCATGGAAGTACTGTATTTCTCTATCAATTTTGAAAGATAGTTTTGTGGGGTACATCAATTTGGGTTGCAGAGTTTTTTTAGGGCTTAAAATACTTCACTGCCAGCCTCCTTGACTTGAAGTTGTGTTGAGAAGTCTACTGTAATATTCTTGGACTTTCCTTTATAGATGACTTGTTTCTTTTCTCTAGTAGCTTTTTTATATAAATTTTATTTAAAGAGAAAAAAGTAAAACAGAAAAAGGATAGAAATAATACAGAATTTCAAAAAAGTAAGAAATCACTAGTTGATAAATTACATATTGTCCTCTTAGAAATAGTTGTTCAAGTTACAAAATTAAAGCATTCAAACAATGAGACTGCAAACAGTTCTGTTCAACAATCCAACAAAAACTTAGTAATATGGTCATCAATCCTACACACTTAAACATACATGCAGTTTTATCCTTTAGAGCACTTTCTTTTCCTCTCTTTTTTACAATAGCAATTACACATTTTGGGTTTTATTACTCCTACAGTTCTTATTACTTTTTACACTAGAGACACAGTGTGATATTTATAAATATGATTCTTATTTATTTCACTTATAAGGATAATGTCAAGTTGTCTCCATTTACCTATGAAGCCCTCAAGATCATCCTTTTTTATAGCTGAGTAATATTCCATTGTATAAAATACCACATCTTTTTTATCCATTCTGAGGTTGATGGGCATTTTAGTTGTTTCTAAGATTTTGCTATCACAAATTGTGCTGCTATCTAGTAGCTTTTAATATTTTGTTCTTACATTGAATTTCTGGAATCTTGACTATCATATGCCTTGGTGTAATTTTTTTGATCATGCCTAATGATCAATGCCTAATCAGGGAGTGCTATATCCCTCATTTATCTGTATGTGAAATTCTTTTTCCCTGCTTGGGAAATTTCATGCCTTGCTTATGTGAACAGGTTTTTTTTTGTATTTTTTATGCCTTGCTTATGTGAACAGGTTTTTTATGTCATTTGTGCTATCTCCTGCATTTTCATTGACACCAATCAACCTTTTGTGGGGGGGGGTGCTTTTTGAGACAGAATTTTACTATGCAGTTCAGGCTGGCCTTGAACTTACTTTGTAGCCCAGGCTGGCCTCAAACTCATCATAATCTCTTGCCTCAGCCTCCCAAATGCTAGGATTACAGGCATGTGCCCCCAAACCTAGCAACATGAATTAATCTTATATTATTATCTTTGCGTCATGTAGCAGCTGCTGAATTGATTTTTTTGTGGTCCCTTGCTATTTTAAAGAAATCTTTCTTTTCACAATTACTAACCACAATTCTAACTTCCATATCTGATACTATGTCCTCACATTGGCTCATTCTGCTGCATATACTTTCAATGGAATTTTTAATCTCTTGGATTTCCATTTGAATCTGTTTCATATATTCCATTTCTTTCTTATGTTGGGCATTCATGTATTCCATCATTTTCCTAAGGTCTTCTATTTTTTTCAAAATCTGTATCTGCTTTAGAGTCATTAGTCATGTGTTTCATTAGGGTTACTATCTCTGTAGTTATCTGAGAAATTATTTCTAATTTGAGTTTTTCCA
This sequence comes from Hydrochoerus hydrochaeris, assembly GCA_004027455.1. NCBI lineage: Eukaryota > Metazoa > Chordata > Mammalia > Rodentia > Hydrochaeridae > Hydrochoerus > Hydrochoerus hydrochaeris. The sequence continues at coordinate 262,005 of PVLA01000829.1, read as the reverse complement.
AGAGCCTCATTCATCTGCTTTGTTACTTCCATTGTTACCTCTTCAGAAAATCCAGGTAGATGGATTTTGAATTGTCCCATCTCATTGCTCTGTGTGTTCACCTTTAGTGAGCTGGAAGTCTGGGGTTACATCTTACTTATGTGTCTTCTCATTTTCTTCTCCTCTTCTCCCTCTTCTTCCTCCTCCTCCTCATCCTTCTTTTAGATTAATTCCTGGGTTGTTACTTATACATTGCTTATGACAAGTATCTTTATTGCTAGTATTGAGAACCGTTAGGTACTTCTCAGAGATGGATTTTGGGTTTTGAGTCTGTTGCAAGATTTTACCTCTTCAGTTTCTTAGAGATGAAAAGGTTCTGCCTATTTGGCCTCATCCCTGGTTTTCTGATGCTGACTTATTTTACACTTTATGGCCCTTAGGCAGTCTCAGTCTTGGCATACCAAAAAGAACAACTGATTAGAACATTTATTTCACCTTGCCTAAAGTATTACAATCAGGCATAACAGTATCAAACCCAGCCTAGAGAGTGACAAACTGTGGAAATTGCTAATTTGCCACCTTTAACCCTATGAACTATATCTGTGATTATACAACAAACTCTAAATTAAACCAGAAAATTGAATACAGTAAATATGCCCTCAACTGAGCAATTTTACCCTTGAGATGAAAATTTAAAAGGGGAAGGGGAAAATATAGAGAAATAAAAGAAGACAATGAGATTAGAAGCAAGACTGGAGGATAAAGTAAGATTATGTAAACTTTGGGAAACTGGTGAAGAAGACTATAAGGAAAGATAGAAGAAAGAAAGAAAAAGAATAGAGCAGAGCAACAACAACAAAATGCAAAAACCAAAAAGAGCAGTCAAAAAAGAGAACAAAAACAAAATTAAAGAAGAAAAAAATGTCTACTTCAGAGCATTTTTCTGTTGTAACTGGAAGACAGAGTGTGCAGACAGAGCCCAGATCCATGCTGATTGTTCCCAACAAGCCGGTCAGATTTACAGCAGTGTAGTGGATAATCTCAGCAAGCCTGCACCTTTAGTTCCACTAAGCTTCAGACTTGTTTCCAGCTGTGAGGTTGGAATCCAATTTGTTCAGCCTGTAGCACTCCATATGCTTCCTGCTGGCTTGAACTCGGCTCCTTGACCTCCTGCCAACTGAAACTTGGTTCTGCCTAATTCTGACACTGCAAGCCACTAGAAGGAGCTATTTCCTCTAAGCTGCTCTCAGCTCTGAGCCTCTCCAAGATGGCTACTGGCCAACTACTCTTCTATGGGGATGTCTGATCTTGCAGAACTCAGTAGCCACTGCATTCCATTGCATCCACTGCTCTGTCCCACTGGTGCATTTCGCTGTGGAGGCCTCTGGAGTCACCAGTGGTCTCTGTGAGCCTGCAGGTTCTAGCTGCCCCTCCCACGCAGTGAGCCTGGCTCAGGGAGAAAGCACTGCTTGCAGTCTCTTCCTGTGCTGAGCTCTCTCTCTTAGCTCTCCTTGTGGGCTGCAATTCCTGCTTCAGATCCTTGCTGAATCCCAGAGACCCACATCTCTCCTTCTCTTCCTCATGTTGCTATATTCCAGGGTCTGGTTGCTATATTCCACCAAATGTCAGAGAGGCTGTTTCTCTGTTGTTTGCTACTTTGCCATTTTAATGGAAGTCAGGTAGATTATTTCTAAAAGGTGGTTCACCAACTAAATGTTACCTACCAGGTTTTTGATAGCTCACCTTTCCTTCTGGAGTCAGATACCAGGTTCTTCTCATCTTGAACAAAAAATTGAATGAAATGAGCAAAAAGAAATGATAATGTTTATTCAAGGGGGGAGAGACAGGGAGAGAAAAAGGGAGAGGGAGAGGGAGAGAGAGAGAGGAGAGAGATAGACTGGCTCTTCAGACAAAGCTTGGACTGAGTCTAAAAAAAAATTTTTTTTTTTTTGGTTTTTTAAGACGGTCTTTTGCTGTGGTTTAGGCTGACCTTGAACTCACTGTGTAGCCCAAGCTGGCCTCGGACTTGAAGCTTATCCTTTTCTTTTCATCCTGTTTCTAGAACCTCATATGTGCTGCTTGGATATGCATTCTTCCTCTAGCCTGCCATCACTGAGTCACCAACTTTTTCAAAGGAGATTTCTAGACAGTGATGTAATCTCTTCCCCACTGAAAAGACCTCTTTGCTATTTGCTCTTCCTGGATAAAGTGCACTTGGAAGACATCTGAAATTAAAGCCGAGGGTTCAGTCAAGGCATTGAACACCTCAAAATATGTTTTATTCTTGGTGGTCCCTTTAACAAGGTGATTTTAACTACCTATATATCTAAGTGCTATTGCATCTTACATTCACTGGTGATTGGTATCCAGATCTCAGATGAAAGTAGGTTATAATATGTTGTAATATTTAAATAAAAACATAGCTGGTTACATATTATTAATATTATACTTCAGATTTTGCATTCACCCTTTGTCACGATTTTCATTAATGAATATAAAAATTAATAAGTGTGCTAAGAAAATTATATAAAACTGATAAAATTGATAGGTTCTGCTAGCCTGGGGTTTAGCTACATCCTCCCAACTTGGTACCTGACCTGACCCAGACAAACAACTTATCTCTCCAAGAGTAACTTTTACAGTCTCCTCATTCCAGAGAAGAACGTCCCACTCCCTTTTTGCATGAATGCTGAGCCCTTTCCAATCCTAAGACTCCACAGCCACCCCAGCCTCCGTCTCGAGCCCCCAGGAAATCTTCCTGTCTCCTGTTTCATACAGGCAGATGCTCCTTCAAATCAGCAGTTGATGTGTCGCTCTGCCCACCTCCCAAGCTCCTCCCCAGCCAGAACTGGAAAAGTAGTCCCACTTCTTTGTTCTCGTTTGAGAGCCTCTGTACCCCTGCCCTGGGCAGCTCTCCCATAACCACATTAAGGGCCTTCTCCTTTGTCTCCCTCTTATCTCTCTCTCTTTTTCTCTGCACTGCTTCAGATTGAGTGCCAAAAATATTCAATCAAATGTAGCTATGCCAATTACTATTTTGGTTAATAACTTTCTACTGCAAAACCACAGATAACATTTCTCTCTTCCTGTAGCTATCAGGCTTGAGACTGATCAACTTGAATTTAAGCTTTAGCACTACCTAGTTCGGTATATGGACACAAGTAACCCTTGTATTAGAGCCTACTGTGAAAGACTGGAAAGTTTGGTGTTTTTGTTTTTAAAACATTTTTATCAGTATATGTTAGTAGTACATAATGTTTACATTCCTTGTGGAAGTTGGTACATGTACAGAACTCATCTTAATTCCTTTTTACATTTCCTTTCTCTTCCTTTTCCTACCCCTCCCTCCATCTTTTGATCTCCCTTCATTTGAGAAAGATCTTATCTCCCTAGTTCCTATTTTATTTGCTGTTTATTTATAATTTAGGTTTCCAAATAAGAGAAACCATGAACATTTAAACTTTCAGGTCTTATTTATTTCACTTAACATTATAGCTTGAAGGGGCATCTAAGGCAGGAGGTTAGGGTGTGGCTGGCTGGCTGACCGAGCAAGTAAGTGTGATTTGTCAAATAAAGAAATCTAAGACACATGCTCGGAAATACAGTCCCAATTCCTGCACCTTGGATCAGGCAAAAGGTGCTGTCTCCAACCCTGAGAAATCAAGCAGTTGTGTGGTAAGACGGCCTAGATCTGCTATTAGCCTGAGGAGTGGAGCATACAAAAGACTGAGGCCACTGGCCTCATGGCCATGACTGCCTTTCATTCTGGGTGGCTCCCTCTGCACTCTGCAGAGCATGTTTTATTCTACTTTAATTGACCCATTATCATTCTGCAGAGCACATTTCTTTTCCCTTCTTTGCTTGCATTTAATAAATGTGAAACTTCACTACCTCATTTCTTATCCAGTTCTTTGTTCAGGACAATAAGACCCTGAAAAGGGGCCCTCAGAAGAGCATGGCACCCCAGAACCCTGATAGCACACCCATTTTCCTGCCAATAACTCGTTTATTTTTTTAATGACAGAGTGGCATCCCGTTGTGTGTAAATACCACATCTTCTTTATCCATTCATCAGCTGCTGGGCATATAGGCTGCTTCTAAGATTTAGCTATTATGAATGTGCTGCTGTAAATAGGGGTTTGTATACATTACATAACATGATATTTTTAAGTCTTTTGAGAAGATATGTAGAAAGTTAATAGCTGGTAAATGGGATTTCTAGTTTTAGTTTTTTGGGGAATCTCCATACTGATTTCCACAGTGGCTGTATTAGCTTACATTCACACTAATAATGTAAAAGGGTATTTTTTTTTCCATGCAGCCTCTCCAGCATTGATTATTACTTGACTTCTTGATGATGATCACTCTTTTAACTTATACTGCTTTAGAGATTAAAGAGTAAAAGTGACAGCGCCAAACAATTTAGAGTCAGTAACTGCAGAAGAAATCATCTATTCACATGCCCTCCTTTCTGAGAGTTAGAGCTAACATATTTGTAAGGATTTGTGCTCTGATTCTTCTTCCTTAAGAATTATTTGAGAAACCATGTCTATTAACATTTATCCAAATTCTAAGACAAAAAGTATGCTATGAACTTTTAAACATTAGGTTTTCATTAGCCAACTAATGTTGACTATATGATACCTAAAATTCAAAAGACTACTGTTCCTATTCTACACTTTTATATGAAAAGGACATCTTTTATTGATACACCCATTAAATAATTTTGGAGTATCTATTTTATGCTGGACAATAGTATGCCCTAGGGATGTACAGATAAAAAGATATCTCCCTGCTCTGAAGCTTATAGTCTACCTTAGTGTCTAGAATGGAATTTAAAATCCAACTCTGAAATGAAGAGTTCACTGACACCTCCAAGTTTTAGGTGTAGGAAATGTTTCTTTTATGCAGACCCATTGCACACATTTCTCACGTTGTAGATTAATTCTCTATCTCCTATGCTAGACTGTGCTGTATGAGAACAGGAACTGTATCTTAAAGAAGACAACTAAATCATGATCCTGCCAGATGTGGTGGCACCTGTAATTCTAGCTATTTGGGAGCCTGAGGCAAGAGGTTCATAAGTTTGAGGTCAGCCTGGGTAACTTAGAGAAACTGTCTCAAGATGAAATTTTAGAGGGAGCCTTAAAGAACTTAAAATTGGCTGACAAAATTATGAACTACTATTCATATAAAGAATGAACTTCAATATAAATTTTTATGGAATAAATACCACAGCATACACTGTAAGAGGTAGAGGTTTTGGGAGAAAGTTATTTAGAACAAATGGCATTTGAGTAGAATTTGAGTGAATTGACTCTTGGCCAGAATGTCAGGCAGGGGCTTCGTTGTAACTGCAGGCATTTTTGTTTCCAGAAGGAAATATGAACAAAAGGTACCTGACCACTTAGTCAATAGTTTGGATGATGGGGAAAGAGTTACAAGATTCAGGAAGAGCAATGTGAATGAAGATTTCCAGTAATGTAGATTAGAGATAAGGTGAAAGTAGATACTGACAGGGAGAAATTCTGGAAACATTGTACACATGTCGGAGCCCATCTGGAGTAAGGGTCAGATCCCATGTTAAGAGACCTTTTAGCAATGACCCATAAGTCGGTATGTTTTACATGATGTGGTTCCTCTGCTCCAGGTACTACTGCCAAAACTTGGTGCTCCATCTGGGGCATGTCCTGGTCAGTCTGAGCATTCAAGGTGACCAATTCTAGCTAGATGGCCTCTGGGACAGGGTCATATGGAGATCCATACTGAAGAGCCTGCTTCTCCATTTCCCCCTTTATTTTCATTTTAGTTCTTCCATTTCTTCACCAACTGGCTTCTCAACCGTCTGTCTCATCCTCATTCAGTGCTTCTGAGAAGGTGGTGTACTTTTCAGTCTTCACATCCTTGACTTTCACTCTAGCCATGCTCTCAGAGGCCAACTTTTCTGGGCCAAAGGTTTCTAGGGCCTTCTTTCACTTGGACAAGCAGTTCTCCACCCTTATGCCATTTTTGAGGCTATTGTTGCTACTGAGACAGATCAGACTTCCAGGTACTCTGTGCTTGGCGGAGCCATTTCTTCCCCCACTTTGGTGACTATATGAGCGTGTTCTTCATGGGATAGGATCAGGGAAGTCTTCGGGGTCCTGGGGGAGACACGGTTTGCTTCCTCTGGAAGCTGGAGTTGTCCTTCCGGAACCTTTGACCCTGGTGCTGATGCATTTCTCCAAGGGCATCACTGAGAGTGGTGAGGATGTGGAGCTAGTGGGGAAGGGTCTTCCTAATCCCATACAGAGCTCATGTTGGAAGCATCTGGGTAGCAGCTGAGTAGTACTTGTTTTCCTCACAGATGCCATCATGCAAGTGCCCTTCATGTCACCACAGTCCTTCAGTCTTTCAAGATCCACTTTTCAGTCTTATGAGATCCACACATCAGTTGGAAAGTTTGTCTCTCTGATCTAACCATCTTTTTTATTTTAGCTGCCTAGTGGGTATGTAATGGTATATCATGGAGGTTTTAATTTGCGTTTAACTAGTGTCTAATGAATTGAGAACTTTTCATGTTTTCTGGCTGTTTGGACAACTTCTTTTGTGTAGTGTCCATGTCATCTCCCCACTTTTCTGTGAGTGCTCTTTTTCATATTGAGTTGTAGGAAACCTTTATATAGGTTACATACTTAGTTCTCTCTCAGATATGTGTATTGAAAATATCCTCTATTTTTCTTTCTTTTATTTTAAAGAGAACAAAACAGAACAAAGAAAATCAGGACAGAACAATGCAAGCAATATAGGACTTCAAAACAAGACAACAGGATATCAACAGTGGCTACTATAATGTGTCTTGTTTTCGTCAAAATAATTGACCATACCTTCACACACCATAATATCAAACATAACAAAATAATATAAAACCAATCAAAAGAATGGAAGCATTTCAGGACTTCAAAATCAGATAAGAAATGAACAATGGTTACTATAAAATCTCATTTTCTTCAAAAAAGTTGTCTATACTATCACACATAATAAAATCAAATAAAACACAATAGAATAGAACTAATCAAAACAAAAGAATCAAAGTATGATAGGACTTCAAAACAAGATGATAGGAAATCAGCAATGGCTACCATAATGTCTCATTTTCTTCAAAATAGCTGCAATCACACATAATAAAATCAAACAAAACAAAACAGAAGAAAACCAATTAAACAAACAAGTGAAAGCATTATAAGACTTCAAAACAAGATAACAGGAAACCAACCATGATTGCCATAATACATTTCATTATGTTCAAAATAGCAGCCCATACCATCAGACACTACAAAATCTAACAAAACAAGACAGAGCAAAGCTTAACCTAACAAAATTGTGAAAGCAATACAAGAGTTCAAGACAAGACAATAAGAAATTAACAGTAGCTACCACCTTTCCCTCCTAGTTGTTTCCTCCCCTATCACTTTTACAGTAACTATTTTGCTTTTTGGGGTCCAATGAACTCCTTCTGTTTTTTATGCTAGGGTTCATCCATGTGAGTTCAAACTGTTTCACCCATGAACACGATCTCCAGTTGCATCCGTTTACCTACAAGAGCCTTGAGATTATTCTACTTTATAACTGGGTAGCTTTGCATTGTATGAAAATACCATATCTTTCTTATCCATTTTGTGGTTTATGGGAAAGTTACCCTTGCTTTTTTCTGGTCTCCTATCACATGGAAAAATTCTTTTCTCTACTTTGATTTTTAGTCTATGAATTTCCTTTCAAGTTAAATGTGTTTCTTGTATACAATATATCGATGGATCTTGTTTCTTGATTTACTCTCCCTGTGTTTCTTTTTGCTGCTGAATTGAGGCCATCTACATTAATGGTTACAACCAATGTACATTGGTTTGTCTCTGCCCTGTTATCCTCCTGCTGTTGGCCTTCTACTTTTCCCCTTCATTCAGTTGCCTGTCCTGTTTGGTGATCCTCCTGTGCTGCTGTTCCTGGAGCCATGGTCATCTTTATCTCTCTCTAGAATATTCTTCAGTACTCTCTGTAGGATTGGTTTTGTGGTCATGAATTCCTTTAGTTGTTCTTACTCATGGAAGTATCTTATTTTTCCATCAATTTTGAAAGATAGTTTTGCTGGGTAGATCAATCTGGGTTGGAAGTTGTTTTCTTTCAAGATTTGAAACACTTCACTCCAAACTCTTCTTGACTCAATGCTTTGTGTTGACAAGTCTGCTGTGATTCTGATTGGTTTTCCTTTATAGGTGATCTGTTTCTTTTCTTTAATAGCTTTTAATATTCTGTTCTTGTGCTGAATTTCTGGTATCTTGGTTATTAGATGTCTGGGTATAGATTTACTTTGGTTATAGCTAGCTGGAGTTCTATATGCCTCACTTATATGTATGCCAGATCCTTTTCCATGTTTGGGAAGTTTTTTTCTATAAGACTTCTATAAGTGGTCTTTTTATTTCATTGTGTTGACCCATGTTTCTTCACTAATATCTATCATTCTTAAAGTATGCTTCTTTGTGTCATATTGCAGCCATTGAATTGTTATTTCCTATTTCCTTTTTATTTTTAGAGATATTTTTATTTTTATTTTTTATTAAATTTTTATTTTTAAGAGATCTTTCCTTTCATGATCACTAGCTGCAATCCTATCTTAAAGGCTTGAAAGTCTATCTTCATTCTCTTTCAAGTGGTTTTGCCAGCTTTTGATTGACTTTTTAATTTCCTGGATCTCTCTTTGAATATGTTTCATGCATAGAAACAGATTCCTTTCTATAATGTTTATTCAGGATTTCCATCATTTTCCTATGCTGCTTTTTTTTTTTAATCTATGTCTACTTTAGACACGCTGAGAAATTCTTTTAGTATGTTTGCGATTTCTTCTTTTACTTGAGACATTATTTCTGATTTGACTGCTTTTACAATCTCATGAAGTTGTTTCTTTACTTCAGTTACTATCCTCGCACAGATTTCAGGTGTGTGACTTCCATTTTCTTCCATGACTGTGTCTGCCAGACTTGTTCTGTGTGGGCTGATCTGTGATTGCCTTTTGCTCCTTCCTCTTGACTTTCTTTTGAGTTCCTCCCAACAAGCTGTTTGTGGGGCCCCAAGCATTCCACATGTTGGCTGCCCCTCTGCAGGTGGGGTGCATGGAGCTTATCTGGCTGTATGTCCCTGCTCCTGCTGGCTGCCTGCAGGAAGGAGCTTTCCAACAGTGGCGGCCAGTGGGCAAAGGCAGATCTATCTTGTTCTCTCTGCCCATGCTGGCTGCCCCCAGGAAGGAGTGGCAGTGGCTGGCAGGTGGAGGCAGGTCTGTTGGCTCTCTCTGGCTGCATTGACAGCACACAGGAAGGAGCCTTCTAGTGGCAGCGGCTAGTGGACAGAGCAATGTTGCCTTTTGAAGAGCAAAAGTTTTTAATCATAACAGATTCTAATTCATCATTTTCTCCTTTAAGTTAGTAGAGATATTTTGTTTGTTTGTTTGTTTGTTTGTTATTGTGGTTGTTTGGGTGTTGTTGTTGTTTGATTTAAGAAATTTTGCCTTTCCAAGATTTGGAACTGATTTTCATTAATGGTGTGATAGGGATCACTATTTATTTTTTCATATGATTATCTTGTTGACATAACACAGTTTGTTGAAAAAACAAAAAGCAACATTCATTTCAAGCATTGCTTATTTCTTCTTTTGTTCCTTCTATGATCAATATTTGGTTAATATTCTGTTCTGCATGCATAGGTTTTTAAATAACATTATGTCCATCAAAAGTGATATATGTGATAAGCCAGATTTAGTGAGCTGATTTTGCCTAACTTCAAGGAGACAGGGAAGTATAATCTTATCCTGAGCCTGTAAGAATCAAAGGAAACTGGAAAGACTGGTGAGCACTACACATTACAAGTTATAACTTGAGTAATATATAAAAGGAAATATTTTAGCCAAAGAAAGTGGAGAAAAGATAATGATAGCCATAGAAATTTATGAACGACCATATATAATATCAACCAAATATTTATAGTAAAAGATGCAAGAAAGGAGAATAAGAAATATTTGTCATGAAAAGTATGATTATAGTTGTGATTTAAAGAAATCAGGGCATGTTATACAGCTTTACATCAATACATTTTCAAAATTACATGAAATGTATGACTTCATAGAAATATATAGCTCATCAACACTGCCTGAAATAGAATAGGAAACCTAAGTAGTCCCACAGACAATAAATAAATTGAACTAGATATTTGTACAAAAAACCTTTTCACAAAATAGCATGAGGCTGAAATGATTTTAGACCAAAAGTCCATTTATTTTGTTTATTGTTTTGTTTTGCTTTGCTTTGTTTTGCTGAGACAAGGTCTTATTATGTACTTCAGGCTGGTCTTGAACTCATATGTAACTCATCCTGGCCTCAGACTTACAGCAATCCTCCTGTCCCAGCATCTTGAGTGCTGAGATTACAGAAACATGCCACCATGCCCAGCTGTAATCCACTTTTATATTTTTTAAACACTCGACAATTATTTATTGTATACTAGAGTTTCCAGAGCTCTTCAGGCTCCTCAAAATATATCATTGACCAGAACACAGGATTTATCCCTTTGGAATTTGCTTTAGTAACAAAGTCAATGATAACAATAGCAAGTTAACAATATAACTTATTAGAAAGTCATAAATTATTTTGGAAAAAATAATAATGTAAGGGCTTTTGCTTTCTAGGGATAGGGAATGGGGAGCAAGTTGTAATATTTAACTTATTGGTCAGAAGAAAACTCAATGAAAAGATGAAGTTTAGCAAAGATTAAAGATGTTAAGTGAGTTAGCCAAATGAAACTCTTAGAGAAGTGCACTCCAGAAAGAGCTAAGCAGAGTCCTATGAGTTTACATGGAGCATTAAAGGAACAAAAGGTCAGTGTGGATAGAGCAGAGTGAACAAGAGACACTATATCAAGTAGGGTCATATATGTTTTTGTAAGAAATTTGGCTTTTATTCTTAGTGAAATGGGAGCATACTACAAGACTGAGCAGAAGACTCAAATTCCAACTTGTATTTTACATAAATCTCTCTAGCTTCTGGTTGAAAAATAGACTGTAGGGAAGTAATGGTAGATTCAGAGAGACCTTTTAGCAGGTGATTGCAGTAATTCAGATGACCGATATCTTTTGGACCAGATCATAGCAGTGGAGGTGGGTGTTACATTACATGTAGGGTATAAGACAAAGAGAAGTAATGATGACTCCAAGATTTCAGACCTGAGCAACTGGTAGGAAGGAGTTGAGATGTAAAAGGTTGTGATGAAGATCTTTGCAAGAAAATCCTTTGTTTTTTGGACATACTAAGCATGAAGTGATTGTTAGACAACAGAGTTTAGATGCCAAGTAGGCACTGTGAATTTGGAATTCAAGAGAGATCTGAGTTGATGACATGTATTTTGGCATGATCAATGTATATGGTATTTGAAGCTAGGGGGTCTAGACAAGATTTCCAGAGGAGAAAATATTGATAAACTGAGGCTTGCAGCCTCCAAAATCACAAGGTCAAGAAGAAGAAAAACCAGCAAAGAAACTGAGGCGAGATCAGGGAGGTAAGATGGAAGCCAAGAGGGTACAATCGGATGGAAGCCACATATGGAAGCCACATATGGTCACCTGTTTCGTGTGGTGCTGCTCAGTCATGAAGATATGGTCTCAGATTTTACAATGAAATAATTTCCTATGATTCCACAAAAGCACTTTTAGTAGACTGGTAGGGGTTTGAATAGGTTTTAAAGAGAATAGAAAGAAAAAAAGTTATAGATAGTGAATACTGACAATCCTTTTGAGGAGTTTTGCTCCAAAAAGAAAGAAAGTGATCATGACAAGGAAAGTTTCAGTGGTCAAGTGACAGCTTGGTTCTAAGGGATTAAGAGAAAAATACAATGGGAGAAAGTAAAAACGATAAGTATATATAACTGTTTCGTGGTACTTTTCTTTAAGGAAATGGAATGATGGCTAATGGGGAAAGTCAGTCAAAGAAGATGTTTTTAAAACAGGAGAAAAAGAAGCACATGCATATTCTGATGTGAAGGATCTAATAAGGAGTAAAAACTAATGATAGAAAAGATAAAGAGGAGTATTACTGGAGGGATACTTTGACAAAAGAAGATGAAAACTAATGGTCAAGTGGTGGTGGTGGTGGAGGAGGAGGAGGAGGAAGAGGAGGAGGATACATGTCAAGTTGGCCTCTGGTAACCAGCAGGAAAAATGTAGGCATGTGCACGCTGACAGATGGGCAGAAGAGATGGCGAGTGCTAAGAAACTGTCTTCTGACATCCGGCCTTCTCAGTGAAGTAGGAGTCAAGAAGAGTGAACGCAAGGATGGGACAAGAGACAGTGGAAGTCTGAGGAGAGAAAAGAAGGCATGAAATATTTATCTAGAGAGTAGAAGAATGACTGGACTATGGCATAAGGTGTGATTGTATGACTCTGAACTGCAACCCATCAGCGTCACTGTGAATTTTACTCCAGCCACATTCAGCTTACAGGTACAGTGAGGAACAGCAGAGTTGGATATAGTCAGAAACGAAGGAAGGAGAGCAAAGTATAGGAATAGTGTTGAGCTTAGAATTTAAGCTCAAGGAACAGAGGACAGATAAGAATGAGGGTCAGCAAAATGTCATATGATCAGTGAATTGGAAACTTCAGGGTGTTGAAGAGCTTTTGAGGCCAAATACCAGGGATATCAAGCAATGAGGACTAAAGATAGTCCAGAGGTGGACAGAGAGAGATTGGCCAGAAATATACTCACTCATCCATACTGGTTCTAGAAAGCCAGATGGAAGACAAGGTCATTGCAGGGCAGGAGACCAGTGAATCTTAAAGCCATGGTGGGAAATGTCCCTATGTGTGTGTTGGGATGTTTGAAAGGAAAGACCAGAAAAGTGAAATGAGCCAGCTGCTAAAACTTGACAAATAAGAGGATGTGGGTGTAGCAAGAAAGTGGAGCAATCAGTGAGCTAAACATTTGATAGGAGATTCAAAGTTGGGTCTATTTCTAGAGCCAAGATATAGTACTACCATCTCTTGATAAAAACAGTTAGTGGAAGGAAGACAATTTTAGTGCTTTATATTTCTTACTGTTACAGACTCTGTGTTATACGATTTTCTCTTCCTCAAAGTGCCCAGAAAAGGCTACACATTTATATTAGATTATCAAAAATAGGAAACATATATGCTCTTTACAATTAGAAAGTGAGTAGTGATAATTGTTATTTTCTTTTAGGGTTCCATTCTTCATATTGTACTAGGCTATAGAAAGAAACTATTGGAAAGAACAAAATACAATTTCTATGCTGGAGGCTAAAATATGGTATATATAAATATATTTTTATTTATAAAACATGTTTTTGAGGAGGAACAAAGAAAACTAACCTAAAACATCTGAAATACATAGTCAACCAGAGAAGAAAAAAGCAAGAGAAGGAAGAAGGAGAAATCCTTGGGAATAGTATAATTTAACAGTACATCTGTACATTATCGAATTGTCAAGTGTTTAAAATCTCTGCAAAACCGAAAAAGCATGATTTTTAAAAGGTAAACAATATAAGATGAATGAAGAGAGCCTGTGAATTGTATAGTCTTGTTTCCTCAAACACCATTACTGAGTTTCTACTTGTTTTAAAAAGGATCCCTCACACTTAATTTGTTTAAACAACCTTATTTGTACAGAACTATTGTTCTTTGGAGTAGGCCACCCACTTCAGAAAACTCAAAGTAATGTGTTACTTTCTTAAGATCCAGAAGAATGTTGGTAGACAAGAGGGAAGAAACATCTAATTTTTACTGTTTCCCTTAGGAAGTCCATTAAACTATGTTTAAAAAGAGAATGGTCAAAAGGGGCTTTAGGTGATTAACCAAGTAACTCTACAGCTGCTGTGGTCTCTTGAATCCTATAAATATAGACAAGAGTGAAGAAAATATTTGAGTTACCAGGGTGTGGGTAATGATTTACCCTGGGAAAGTTAATAATTATGATTTAATTATTTTCTATTAATACAGTGCTCATAGACAGCAAATACACATGACCGTGCCTGATGAAAGTTTAAGGGACTAAAGGTCTGTGTGAAGTGCTGGCTCAGTAGACCGGCCAGGGTGGTAGAACCCAGTGGCAGGGGTGCCCAGACCAAACAGGAGTAGCAGAGCCTCAGGCTTGTAACTAAAGCTGTATCCTAGTGAATGCCAGTGGTCACCACCTGTGGATACGACACAGTAGCAAAATGACACAACCACTGTTATAGTGTTCATGTACTTACACCAGTATTTTAATTTGGAAGTGTTCAGAATCCCTAAATAAAAGAGCAAAACTAAATTCTGAGAGTATTTTTGAAATATAAAAAGTTACAAATTTAAATGTAGATGGTGGGTTGTTTTGAAAAGATATATGGTTGTCATTCAGGGTAGAGGGCATGGAAGCTATAAAAGACATTCTTGAAAAGAAATTTGAATATGGTCTGGATGTTATAATTTTTATGGGCTTATGTTTTGTGTGGGGCGTGGAGGGGAGGAGGGATGGGGAATGGAGGAGAAATTGGGAAGGGTAGAGGAAAGAAATGTGAACTGTTAGAATATATGTAGGTATTTAATCATATGATTCCTTCCATATTTCTATATTATGCATGGAAATTAGTAAAATAAGAAATGGGTTAAAAGATAAGCATCATACTCTTGAAAAAATTGCATAAGGCAGATGAAAAGGAATAACAAGAACAGGAAGAATGCAGGGTGACCTGTTATAACTTGGGCAAATGTTTAACCTAGTTAAGCCTAAATGTTCTTACTCTGTACACAAGAGGTAATATGATCATTATACTGATAACATATAGGGATAATGCTAGCTGTATATAGTTAGTTCTGTATTTTAATCCCTTTGTCCCTCTAAGTCATATTCCCTAACAGCCATTCTGTCATTACAGCCAGGAGAGGGGTAGAAAGGGATGTGGTAGCAACTTCCTCCTCCAAGTGTAACCTGTGCACTGAGTATCTGCCTTGCCAGGGAGCTTGGTAGAAATCAGACTTTCTGGCCTCACCCAACATCTGAATTAGAGTCTGCATTTCAACATAATCCCCAGCTGACTCACCTGCACATCAGAGCTGAAAAGTAGAGGTAGAGGCAAAATTAAGTCCCCTTGGCCAGAAGCTTCCTTCATCCTTCTAGCCCTAGAGGACCATGTGATGAAGGTAGAGTTGCAGAAGAAACATTTGTCTCTTGACTTCTCTTATCTGGGTCAGAGTCCCCAGAGAAGACCCAGAGAGCACACAGGCTTCTGTCCCGTTTCCCACCGGAGCAGCATGTCCTGAGCTGCACCCTACACATTACAAGTGGCGAAGCATGGATGGAGCAGGAGTATAGGCTGATGAATGGACTCTGAGCTGCCCTTGATTCTCACAATGAGGAAGGGACATAGAGTCCAACCATAACTCAGAGACTGGCTGGAAAGCGAATGGGGGAGGGAGAAGCCAAATCCACAAGGTATTCCAGGTTGGTGATGGATGAGTCACAGGCAGAACTCAGGGATTTCCGAGGGGCAGAACCGCTGGGAAAGGAGCCCTCGTATTCACCAGCCAAGGACGTTAGCATCAAGGCCAGCAAAGAGCCCGGGATCCAGATGCAGGGTCTTGCCATGGAGCCCCAAGGATCTGAGAGCTGTCCCAGTCTTTCCATCCCACAGCCAGATCATAAAACCACTGCCCTCCCACAAGGCAGACATCATTGTGAAGAGGAGCAGGGCCACATGGGAGGGAAAACTAGGAATCTGACCGCTTATCTAAACACGAACGGCTCCTTAAGGAGATGTAACATTACTGAATCAGAACAAATTTCCTGTAGAAGGCAGTATTAAAAAATGTACTCTGTATATCCACAAATTTGCAGAAAGTACAATGAGGATAGAAACTTAACAGCAGAAATTCACTTTATCTCATAGTGTATGACAGAAAACCAAAAATAAAATCAGAACGTGGAACATCTAAAAAATCACTGGTAAGGTTGGTTTTTCTTGATGTGTGTATCACTGAACTACAGAAGAATGTAATGGCTAACAGTGAAAGAGTCAGAGCCAGACCATGGGTGTGTATTCCACACCGCACCTAAATGACCTTGGGAAACTCGCTTTTATGCCTCAGCTTCCTTATCTGTAAAATGAGCATAACAGGGCCAGCCTTGTACAATTCCTGTAAAGCACAGAATTGTTGTAAGGAACAAAGCTGCACACATGGCATTTAATGAAGTTTACTTTTCATTATTTGTTGCTATGTGGGACTCATCACCCTGAAAATAGAAACTGTCCTTTCTTTTCATGCGTCCTTTACATAGGCACAGAAGTGGGGCCACACAAAGCAGAGATAGTGTGGAAATGTTTACTGGGAACAGTGGTATAATAGCAGATATAAAGAACTCTTGAAACTGGTTCATGGGTCAAAACACAAATAAAGGGGTGGGGATGCAGCTCAGTGATAGAGCACTTGCCTAACATGAGCAAGACCCTGGCTTCAACTCTCAGTGCTGTGAAAAATAAAACTAAATAAAAACTGAGTTACAAAATATAAACCAGCACAACATACTCAGCGTCATTTACCACACTAAGTGGAGTTTATTCCAACAATTTAATGTTTTTGCACATTAACATCCTCACCACAGTCCTATGAACTGGGCACTGTTATTAGCCGCATTTAACAAATCAGAAAACTGAAGCACAGAAATATTAAGGAATTTGTGCACAGACAAATAGTAAATGACAAACCCAGTCTGGCCTTAAAATTTTTTTTCTAAGCTCTAAAGGCTACTTTCTGAGTCTTCCTCAGCTTTAGTTTTTCATTTGTAAAATAGGGTCAATAATTTTTACTTCTTGTGGTAGATGCGAAAAATAAGAGATGGAGATGGGGGACATTGGTGGTGTCTCTCTGTTTGACTTGTATAATTAAATGCATTATTCATGTATTTTGTAATCAAGAAAATGTTTTTTAATGCTCTACAAAGAGTGCCTAGCACAGAGAAACACCCCGTGAAGTCATTAGTGCTGTGTCTGAAAGCAAGTCAGAGTTTCATTTGACTTAATAGGAATTTGTTAGCAACAGAAGTTTGGATGTGAAGGAAAGAAATAAGGGCACTAGCTGGCAGAAAATTCATCAAGAGCTTTTCCTTTCAAATGTACGTCCTGAATAAGGGGTAGGAGCTAGCAGAAGAGAGAAAGGATTGGTTCAGGTGAGTGCAAATTCTAACCAGTGGAGCTGGTCTCAAGGAACTGGGTGGGGGTGAGGGGAGGAAGGTACTGAAATCCCCTAGATGAATGAACTTATTTGGGGGAGGACTGATTGTGACTACTGTAATTATTGGTAAATAAGTCCCATTTTATGAACAATGGGCCTCTTTGCAGTAACAGAAATATCAAGACCATTTTAGAAAATAAGAATTCAAAAGCTTTCTTTATTTACCTGGCTCAAGGGAATGTGAGAACAGGTTCTTTCTGAAGAGGAGCCAGCAGTTTATTTTTCCATTTATGAGTAACAACCGCAAGAGGATTGTGGACAAAGGCACATCTTTCCAAGCAGTCCCCTGTGGTGTAGGTCAGTAGGGCAGCGGCAAGAGAACTTACTTCTGCAGCTGGGAGAAAGGTTCAGGGCTGTTTTCCTGGAACTGGCTCTCACTTTAGAGTCCAAAATAGATTTGAAACATTTTGCTCTTCGGGAATAGGGGCCGATTCATTCTAAGTACATCTGTCAGTAGCTGTTGAAATTCAAATAAATTCACATAAACTCCAAGTAAAGTTCATATTATACTTATCAGTTTCAAGTTTAAAAAAACACATTCACAAAACCTACATCTCAGTTGCTATCAATGATCTAACACACAATATGGAAAGCATTGATTTTTCTGCCAACCATGATTGCTTTGAACTTGACCCACAAGTTTTAATTCCTTTAAAAATGTTTCTTCCTCCATACCTGAACTTTTCAACTGAAATTCATCATTTTTAAAAGTTTAGATATGAACTATATCAAATAGTTCTGTATTTTGGTTTTGATTATTTCACAGCTTTTAGTGCTCAGAATTAGAGCACTAATAGTCTTGGACTATTTAAGTCATAAAGCCAGCACTGAATAAATGCATTTTCCTCCTGTCTTCACTCCAGTTTTGCTAAGTAAAAGTTTCCACTCAGGTGTTGCTATTAAGGAAATTTGGTCTGTGTGTTTATACATGATTCTAGTCCAAGAAGAATCTGCGGTGTCTTTGGAAAGGCAAACACAGGATAACAGGCTAAGAAATTTGCCCTTTGTTAATTAAAGAGGAAGAAGAAAGGCAAACGGATTGAGGCCCCACAGAAGAAGTGCAGTGCTGGCTGTGCACACATCGTGCAGTTGCTTCTCCAGCACCTCTGGGGAACATGCACCCTTTAAAGTTCTGGCGTGGTGAAAGATCCCAACCCCAGCAAACGTAGTAACTTACCATTTGTTGCTAGTAGTCTTAATTTTTTATTCAACTTTTGCTCTCATATATATGTTGAAAGATATAACACATTGTATTATGTAATGTTCAACTATTAATATAACTTTCCTTCTATCACTTGACTTTTATTTACCGAAAAATACATTATTCACCTGTTATATGTCAATTGCAATTTTCATTTTTGTCTTTTTCTTTGTGTACAACATGCACAGAAAGGGGAGTTACTAGACTCCTCTCTAGCATTAACTAATAATATTTCCTGTTTTTACAATTTATAATTTATGATATTAGCAGTCTGTTATATTAGTGTAACTTATATTGGACAGTTGTGTTTCTGGGCTTTTTGATGTTGTAACTATTCTCCTAAGAAATTATTTATATATCTAATTTACTTGAATTCTGGCAGTCACCATTATTTTTGTATTGGAAAAAGCACTAAGCTGAAATGTCAAGAAACTTACATGAGACTTTTGGTTCCTCCCCTGAGAAAGCTACCTACAAAGCCCATTCCCATGGGGCAGGCACCATGCTGGGCACTCCACATAAGTCATTTTGCCCAAGCATGTAGACACACCTTGGTTTATTACATTTTCTGGTTACTGTGTGTAGTTTTTTTCCCCCCAAAACTGAAGATTTAAAGCAAATCTATCAGTGCCATTTTCCAATACCACTTGCTCACTTTATGTCTGTGTCACATTTTGGTAATTCTCACAGTATTTCAAGCTTTTTATTTTAATTATATCTGTTCTGGTGGTCTGTGCTCAGGGATCTTTGGTGTTGCTATTGTAGCACAACTGTTAAATATCAGAGTTGAGGAAGCCAAAGCTTAGCAGGTATAAGCTGCTCACGTTAGGCCCAAAGAAGTAATAAGAAATGAAACCATGTTGCCTGTGGGAAGGTGACTCTGAAATTTCAGGACCTAACGTGGTAAGCTTTTTGCTTCCTGGAAATTAGACTGGCCTTAAATTTTAGTCAAGGTCTATAGGAACCAGGAAGGCATCTAGAACTAAGTAGATTCATGTGCATATTTATTTTGGGCATATGCTTTTCAATTCCTATTTCTGCCTCACAATATATCAAAGAGAAACATTCTGAATTCTCATTTTACTTTCCTGCTAGCCAGGATCAACCCTTGGAGATTTCAGTTGGTTAAGTAATTTGTTCAACACCGTGTCACAGTGAATGATGGCAGAAGTGGCTCGTTTGACAGCTAGTGGTCTTTCTGTTCCACTTGTGATACATATTCCAGGGATGTGGCGTGGGCAGTTCATTTCATCTTTCTGAACTATAATATTCTTGTCTAAACCTAAGGTGATCCAATTTTGACAGGTTGACTCTGTTGTTAAATACATATTATAAGCATCTTTTTTTTCAAAATACAAATGCCTTATAGATGAATATGTATAATAAATACTCAATAAATATTTGTTGAGATGTATTAATGAATGAAAATATTAACCTTATTGCTTTTCTTACAAGCACGATTTTCACAGGACACAAACTCCTTCTAAAATCTCAGCACTTCACACTTCCACTACAGAATCTTTTATTTAAAAATGCATTTGTCATGGGCCTTGCCACAAATGAATGCTTAACAGGGGTCAGTTTATATTCTTTGGAAAGAACAAAGAATTGGCATTAAGAAAGCAGGGACCTGGGAAGAATCAAGGTGGGGACTGAGGTAGGTAGACTTTTCTAACAATGCACTTTGGGTTCTTTTTATCTTTGTGCTTCTGGTATAGCAACAATGTAACAAAGCTGTGCCTATTTCAATTTAGGAAAATAGAGCTTGTTCAAATCCAATTTTTAATAACTGAACAACTAGAATATACTTAGCATCTCTGGGCATTCAGTAGACAAGTAAATCTTATGTTCCTGTTTTTAATTTAAGCATACAGTGTTTTAAATGCACAATACTTATGCATTATTTAATAGTGTTCTTCTCTATGCCAAAAAAATTCAAAGGAATGTACACAGCCCCCAGGAAATACAGAATCTATGGATTTTTTAATTACTGTTTGAAACTTAAAATTTCATCAAAGTCATTAGCTAACATTTCTAAAGCTTTACACATGAATAATTCTGAGTAGATATCCACCTTCTGTTTCAACCCCAACCAAAAGGAGGGGTAGAGGGAAAGAAAGATCTGCACAACTAATATTTACAATGATTATTTTTGGAATTTAGAACAGGAATTTGCTCAAGTGCCTGGTTTTGTCTCTTGAGCATCACAAAGACGCTCATCATATTGAGACAATAAAATTATTCTCTAAAACTGAAAAAAAATCTGGGAAAGTTAAACATTTTTTCCAAAAAAATTTTTTTTACTAAATTTATATACAAAAGAATGCATAATGGAGAGAGAAATAGAGAATCAAGCTGTTTCTTGTGAGCCATTGTAAATACAGGAAAAGAAGACATTACATAAGCCAGGAGCAGTCTAACATAGACACCAAGGAGAAGGGTGTGATTGCAACCACAGGTTTGCGCTTCCACATCAATAGTGCCTTTGGTATCATTCAACCAAACTGAAATATTCAGTTCAGTCTGACACTGTCATAAAGAAGTGTCTTGCAAAAACTCACCACATTCTAATAGGGTTAAGTTGTATTGCCTAAGAATAAGAAAAGGAAAACATTATGTTAATTAAATTTAAATAATAACATATTCATAACATGGACCATTTTATGTCATTAGGTTCTTTTGTTTGTTTATTTGTTTGTTTAATTTTATTTAAAGGGGAAAAAGCAAAACAGAAAAAGGGTAGAAACAATACAGAATTTCAAAAAAAATAAGCAGAAAGAAACCACTAGTTGATACATTACATATTGTCTTCTTGGATATAGTTGTTCAAGTTACAAAATTAAAGCATACAAAGTGGACATTCAAACAGTGAGGTTGCAAACAGTTCTATTCACTAACCCACGAAAACTTAGCAATATGGTTATCAATCCTACACACTTAAATATACATGCAGTTATATCCTTTAGAGCACTTTCTTTTCCTCCTTTTGTTTTTTAAGTCCATTAACTGTTTAGTTATATCATGTTTCAGCTTGCTCAGTACCTTACTGATCTGTTTTGTTATCATTTACTTTTTAAATTTTTTCTTTTTATTTATTTATTTTATTTTATTTATTTCATTTTGAAGGTAGTAAAATACAGCAGAACAAGACAGGACATAGCCAACTGAGGCAGTGCAGTGAAATTGGTACAGAACCTCACAGCAGATTACCAGGATAACAGAAATAGGTACAATAGTACATCTAGTTTTCTTCACAATAGTTGTTCCTTCAATCAGGCAGAGCAATATCAAAGGAAATGCCAAAATTATAAAAACAGAATATTGAATAGAGCAATACCATTGATCAGAACAGAGCAAAACAGAGATAAAAATGTTTGCCTTCAAAGAGATGGCAGAAGGAAATCCCCCTTATTTTCTATATTGCATATAGTCAAACTCGCAAGAGATGCTCAGATCTCTGGCTCCCACTTGCTAATGGGGGGTTGGGAGATATTTGATTCTTAGCCTGTGCACCAGTAGCCTCACAGCTGCCCACCAGAGTGGTGAGCTGGCTGCCTGTTTTCCCAGCGCCCCAAGTTCCAACATGGCGCAGATCTCAGGAAATGCTGATGGTTCTTGCCTAGGGCGGCCGTGGCTTGGGAGGCCACAGCCACTTACCAGAGCGGCGTGCTGGCTGCCTGTTTCCCCAGCACCTGTTTGTTTGTTAAGGTTGCCAAGAAGGTACAGGGCTCAGTTATTTTAAAAAATGCCATGGCAACCTGAACTGGGATGGTCCTAAATTCTCTAGACTTTATTTCATGTGATTTTTAAAGTTCTCTGTAAAGTAGGAAGTGAAAGAAAAAGAAAAAAGAACCTCCTCACCTAAATAAACTTAGTCTTAACAAATGCTCTAATAAATTAAATTTTTTGTCTTTTTTTGAGATAGGGTTTCACTATGAGGTTCAGGCTAGCTGTGAACTCACTTTGTAGTCCAGGCTGGTGGTGAACTCACAGCCATCCTCCTGCCTCAGCTTCCTGAGTGCTGGGATTACAGGCATGCACCACCACACCTGGCCCCTAATAAATTAAGTTTGACCTTGAGTTAAATGATCCAGCTCTACTGGAAGCTACGATGAAGATACTTATCTGTATTTACTTAAGTTAGATTTTATGTAAACCCTTAAAGTGTATGAGTTTAACTACATTCTTTAAAGAATTAGCCCAATGTGAATCTAAATCCAAGTATGCTTTTCCAGTAGCTTCTATTCAGATTCCGTTGTATAACCTATATCTTACTATCTTACTCCCAACCATAGGAAAATGAGGACTGTCTGTTACACTATTTGACAGAGGAAAAAATCTCATAAATATATTTTCAACAGTTTTCAAGTTTGAAGTAAGAATAGTACTACTCGATTATTTCTAGTTTCAGGTAGAGTCAAAAGAGAAAAAATTTTTTTAGCATTTTCCTTAAAATCATCAAGTGATATAGGAGTGAAGAAATTATTTCAGAATTCCAGGAATGTGGTTCCCAAGAATCATTGTAGAGGTTAGGAGAACTATTTAACCCTAGAGATCACTAAAAGGATTGAATAAAATAAGAGGAACTCCACAAAGAGGGATTGCCTGGAGATACCGGATCCAGTTACAATTACCTGTGTTATTACCCAGCTCACAAGGCACAGTTCCGTTTCCTCACAGTGGGACACTCCTCTTGCTTTGTATGCCAGGTGACTTCTTACTTGTTTTGGTTCATTACACTAAATACCGCGTATCAAGTGAACCTGTGGTGCAGCACAGTACCCATGTCCGCATGTGGGGAGATGTTACAGAGGACGCGCATCTTTGAATGCATAAGCCCAGAGGTATATGTTAGTAGCTTGCATGATGTCCAGGACAGGAAAGGATGGGCTGAGAGTGGGGACCAGACTAGACTGAGTGGGACAGGATTCCCCAGCTCATTGGAACTACAGTAACAAAGACATTATGTGCCAGGCATAAACAAAGCTAGAATTTGGTGAAGCTCTGTGCTCAATTTTTGTGACATGGAAGTCATTTCTAGGTACTGGTATTATGGAATAAAATTAAAAAGCCAAAATCAAAACTTATTTTTGTAAATGAGAGTGTTATAATTCCTGGTGAGGGAACCTCGAAATAGATTATTATGGAAAGTGCTTTATCCCCTTCTATTTTTCCCCATTATACAAATTCAATTAAATCTAATTGAAAAAGAGTTATAAAAATAACAGTTACACCCTACCAGCTAATTATTTTTTGCTAGAATGAGTGAGTTATAGCAGACACTGTTTATTTTCATTTATATGTTTACCTACTTATTTATTGCTGTTTATTTTCATTTATATGTTTACCTACTTATTCTATGCCCTTCTGCAAAGGATCAGAAGTGAATCTGCTATTTATTTTTAGTGTTTTTTAATCATAATATATTATCCACTAGACTCCAGTTCTTGTGGAAGTGAAAAGTATAACCTGAGTATTTTTGCCTCAAAATTGGATTTAAGTAGTAAATTTAAATCTCTTAAAGACTTAAAAAGAACAAGAGAAGTATATACAGATTCTCAAACTCCTATAAAGTGTACAGCTCTAAATTTCAATATTTACACTCATGAGTTTATTACAGTTAGCAAACAGGGACTTTAAATAAAATAAATAGAACAGTAAATGACCAACAAACTCTACCATCGGGGATGATGGGAAACAACCAACAATAACAACAAAAGATAGCGTTATCATTTTCAGACAATTCCCAACTGTCTTCCAGTCCTCCTCTGCGATGTCATGCTACTACTCTTCTTCTTTTTCCAGTACTGAATATTGAATCTAGAGCCTTTGTATTGAGCTATGTCATCAACCCTTTGTGTCTTCCCTCCCTCCCTCCCTCCCTCCCTCCCTTCCTCCTTCCTTTCTCTTTCTTCTTTCTTTCTTTTTCTTTCTTTCTTTCTTTCTTTCTTTCTTTCTTTCTTTCTTTCTTTCTCTTTCTTTTCTTTCTCTCTTTGTTTTTCTTTCTTCTTTCTTTTTCTTTCTCTTTCCTCTTTTCTTCCTGTTTTAGTCAGGCTCTCAATTATTTTCCAAGGCTGGACTCACTTTTATGGCCCTTTTTCTGCCTCAGCCTCCCAGAGTACTGCTCCACCCTTTACTTTGATATAAGCAAGTTGATCATCATCCTTTTGGTCAAATTTCAAGATGTTAGAAATTAATTCTGACCTGAAGCACACTTCTGTTTTTTTGATGTTAGGTCAAGTCCCATGATTTCCCATCTTTGACTCTGAATGCTGGGAAAAAGCATCAAATTAATACATACTTTGCTGTTAACAAAACAAAAATATTTGACTTGCTTTTAAGTGACTAACCAACTACACCCCATGGAATCCCTGGGATATTTGATGAATAAGAATACCAGACTGGTGATAATTTTTTTAATCACTTAAGAGTGGTTTGAAATGTACGAGTGGAGCAGCGTGACCTGCAGCTAAGCTGAGATGACGCTCTGTAGGTATACTCCTACGTAGTCTCTATGTTGCTACCTGCACAGGAAAGGTATGGAAGAACACACCTCCAGAGAATGGCAGCATCTAAGAACAGGGCTGAAGATGGGAAGGGCTTTCTGTACTTAAATCTTGCTCGAATTTTTACAATGAGCAAGTATTACTGTTTTATTTAATAACTTAAGTAATAAAAATGTTACTATTTCTAACATTCCAAATATAAAATGATAGCATGGTGACCTGAAATCTTTCAAAAATATTTTTCACAATAGTTTTCAATTCTGTGATATATGACACATTTTGAGGTTTATCCTTCTTAATGAGTGACTGAAAATATATAAAAAGCTGAAATTTATTCAAATGATTGTACATATACTATGCTAAGTTTGTATACATTGGTTCAAGATTCTCATTAAAGACTTCCAACGTAGTCCTATCTCTGTGACTAGGATTATAATCTTTTAATCCTGTTACTAAAGATCTTGCATAAACCACTTATTTAACAAGAATATTTTTGAGCATTTTTTTCTTCTTGTCAACACCTAGACTGGTACTGAATTTAAAAGTAGGTAGACATGAGTGTCCCTTAGTTATATAGCTAACCTCTCTTGCAGGCATCCCATGTAGGCACTGTGTTTGGTGCCTTATATATTATCTCTTTGCATCTTTATACTACTCCTGTAGGGTAGAAATATTGCTAACCTCATTTTGCAGATATAGACACTGAGACACAGAAATTAGGACAGAGGAACTAGGGTGGCAGCCCCTTAAATCCTAAAAATCAGGCTCTGACTCAGTAGTTCATGCCTTCAAACCATGACTTCATCTTGCTTTCTAAATCATAATGCAGATATAATCTAGTAGAAGGAGTTTAACAAATAATTTTTTAAGTATATTTTGACAAATGGAACAACTTGCATTTCCCATAATAGAAAGTTAAATGTCATGGAGTCTCCTCAGACAATGCAAGAACTTGAGAGGCATCTAAAATGATGTAGATATTGATAATATTAGCACAAAAAGTTAATTTCATACTCTAAGGTGGGAAATATTATAATACTAATAATATAATTTAAACTGTGTTTTAAAAAGCTGGATAATTAAAAGATGAAAGCTGGACTCATAAAAACATATTCAGTGTGCTTTGTGGGTCAGCGGAGGCTGCCTAAGCGGCAGATCGGATACCGGGAGGCTCGTCACTGGTCAGGGCACTTCCTCCTCCCAGCTGTGGATGAGGCCTTACCCGCGCCTTCCGCACAGCCCAGGCAGCTGCCACCAGTCAGTGCCAAGCAGTTCCTGCAACGAATACTCTGAGGTGTCTTGTATTCCCTGCCCTCCATTTGACAGCCAGAATCCACTCCCCTAATATTCTTGGTCTCTCCTATTCTCATCTCTCATTCTCCTGTTCAAACTGTGTGTGTCTCCGTGTCTCTCTTTGATGTGCATTCTTCTTGTCCCTGGCCCCTCTGGAGTGGACTAAAGCTGTTTCCTCATGTGGTGGCTGGGCAGGAGAGATGAGAGGCGCAGACCCACACTACATGTGCCCTGGGTCCTGACTCACTACTGCTCGTGCTGAGTTCTGCACTTTGGAACCTTTGCCTTCATCAGACCATTCCCTTAGCCTGCAAATATGCTCTCATATCTATAATTTTATAAGGTTTCTCTGGATCCCACATTCTTCACCATTTTTATAAAGCTGCCTAGATTGATGTTTCCACTTCTCACCCTCCTGTTTTGCCCCCTCAAGCCCATTTGTAAGGTGCTAATCCTATTCATGAGGACTGCCTCATGACTTCATCACCTCCTCAAAGTCCACTGCTTAAGACTATCACACTGGCAGTTAAGTGTCAATGTAAGATCGCTGGGTGCATTTCATAATACATAGGGTCTACTTGCCCTCTCTTTAAACTGGTTTCTAATCCATAGAATGTGGTAGAGGTGAAGCTGAGTGTCTCTTGAGGCTGTGTCAGAGGCCATATTCTCTCTCAGAGTCGGACTACTCTGCAGTCATGGGGCTGGAGAGGCCGTGCAGAACTGGAAGAAAAGCCTGAGGAGCCTTGTCATCCTGGAAGCCAGCTGACTGAGTTTTCCCAGCACAACTTGCCAGAACTTTTGACTGAGAGAGCCTTCCTATCCTTCCAGTCCTTAGATTTCAGCACCAAGATGAGTTTTTCCTGCAAACTCTGCTCAAGCCACAGACCTAAAGGCAGGATACTGTTTTAACCTTCTCGGTTTGAGGACAGTTTGAACAGCTATCATAGTAATGGTAGCACTGCCCATAGTAGTACGCACATTGATTCTGTATGGCAGGCTCTTCATTGTCTTACGACAAGCACATCATGATCCTGTGGTTCATTCATTTCTGTCTAATTCTTTTCATACCTAGGAGACATTCTTGCAGTAGCCTACTACTCCTGAGGCCCCTGGTATAAAAGGATTTCTTTTTCTTCACCTTTCCTGAATCTAGGGAACATATCAGAAATGCTACCTTCCAAAACTGGAAGGAAAAAAATCTCACTGAAAGCCAGCTACCTAGAGATGTGGTTGCAAGTATGGTATAGAAATTTTCTCCATCTCTGTCCCAGAAACAGGAACAGCCTGCAGCGTATTTCAGCATAGCAGAGGTGACCAAGAGGTGTGCTCAGGACAGGAGCCAAGAAACTGTAAAGAATAGTGTCATTAACTTGTTCAGATAATTATGTGTTAAAGTACAAATCAGTGGGTGGGTGATCCTGCCTGCCTGCCTTCCTTCCTTCCTGCCCTCCTCTTCTCTTCTCTTCTCTTCTCTTCTCTTCTCTTCTCTTCTCTTCTCTTCTCTTCTCTTCTCTTCTCTTCTCTCTCTCCCCTCCCCTCTCCTCCTCTTTCTTTCTTTCTTTCTTTCTTTCTTTCTTTCTTTCTTTCTTTCTTTCTTTCTCCTTCCTTTCTTTCTTTCTCTTTCTTTCTTTCTTTCTTTCTTTCTTTCTTTCTTTCTCTCTCTCTCTCTCTCTCTCTCTCTCTTTCTTTCTTCTTTCTTTTTCTTTCTTTTAGCAGAAATCAAACTCAGGACTTTATGTTTTCCAAGCAGGAGCTGTGCTATATCCCTGGCCCTGTCATTTTTAAAAGGTGATTCATATTGTCATTTCTTCCTCTTAGGAAGAGAGTTCTATCATAAAGTATTGTTGAGGCCAGATTTTGCTTACCTAGAAAAAGAGCAATCTGACATCATTCCAATTCATCAATGAATTTCCTCAGTGGGAAAATTTTTGTGTAAATGGCTTATATGTTTGCTAAATACAGTGCCTAATATAAATTAATATAGTTGTACTGTTTTCTATATTGATCTCCTACAAATTTAGTGAGCATATATTTGTTCCCTTGAAATTGGTCATTTCAGAGATTTAGGATTTTAGAAGCTCTAACTAGTTTCTTTCTTTTTTAAATTTTATTTTGTAGAATGTTAGCTGCAGTTTGAAATAGTGCAGTTAGAAGAGACTGCCAGACACTGAGGCCTCTTCATCTGGATGATTCCTGGGTCCAAATTCTACTTTCTAGAACAAAAATTGGAAGTTTAACTTCTTCCACAGCCATCTTCTGACTTTAGCTTTATGGTCATAACTACTGAGACCTCAGACTTAATTCTGTTCAGCATAAAGACATCATTGATGAATTTGGGTTTTTATGTTTGTTAGAGCTGCCTCATCTCAAAGTCAACTCAAAACTAAATAATAATAGCCATCCACTATGTAAGTAACATTCAGTTCAAAAGAGGGAGATGTAATACCATTAATCAAAATTACACTTTGATTCTTCTTACAAGATATTACGTGATCATTTCATTCTTGGTCTCAGTGAGATTGAACACATCTTATTCTGCAACATTAAAATTATGTGTAATTTTGCTGAGTAGAAGTCTTTACATATCTTTCAACCTCTTCCATTAAATCCTTTTCTTTCTTCTCTCAGCCTCTAACCTGTCTTCCTCTTTGTTACCACCCACTGGATAGGCACCTTGGTTTTATTTATCTAAGATTATCTAAGCTTTAATAATTTAGTTTTTCTTTAGGGAAAGTTCAGCAGATTTAAGTCATTCGCTGTTAGTGCAGACTTTGTTAGAGACCTTTCTCCATTAAAGCACTGTTACTAGGGGGAGCAATGCTACATTCTAGTTTGTTTCTCAAAATTAGGCAGAAACATGTTTATTGAAATTTAATAATGTCTTTATTTTATGATCTACAAAATTATTAATATTAGGAAGATACATATTTTTCCTTGTTGTTCATACTTGTTTTTAAGGAAATGAGGTGGCATATTATGAGTACAAATGGAATATATTTTGATAGAAAATGGCTATTCTATGACAGTCTCTGTATAAAAGACTGAAATTTATGAGCATTTAACCCATTAGTGCTGACAAAATATTGAGTTTTATAAAAGCACCATTTGTCAGTGACCATTAACTGAACCATTACCATGCTGTCTAACCTTCTACCCCAAACCCCCCATGAGTTCAGTCACATGCTTGGACTTAAAGACTAAACACTCTGCTGGGAAAAATAAGAATCTAAGAATAATTGTAATTTTCTTTATGTAATTTAGAGGAATATAAGATAAGCCATTTCCCTTAAGACATCTTCATAAAGAAGGGTTTCACTATACATAATAAGAGTTTCACTTTATAAAATAAATTTTTGGTCAGATATCGGAAGGAGTTCTAAAATCCATCTTCAGGGTTGACATAAAGTACAATATGCCCTGTCACAAATGATTCTTTTAAAACACGGTGAAACAGTCATCTTTTCATTAAAGTTTAATTTTCACTTCTGAGTTACTCTATCAGATCTCCTATTCTTGTAATGGTTCTGTGTCATTGACTGGCTTTCCGTTCTGCCTTTGAATTATCCTTTTGATTCAGTTGTTTTCAAAGTGACTGTCAGAAAGACGCTTAGTGAGTTTCTCTTTAGAACTGGGCATGCAAGCCTCTGGGAGAAGGCCAGAGCTTGAGTGGGTGTCCTCAGAGCCCTGGGAACCGCCCGCAGCCAGACGCTCCAGCCTGAGGTTGCCTTTCTCTGGGCTGAGAGGCGTTAGTCCAGGAATTTAGTCCCATGAACACAATGGCAGCTTGTGGAGACTGCTGCCCTGTTTTTATGACCACAGAACACTGTATGCTTTGCTTTAATAGAGAAAGGTCTCTAACAAAATCTGTAGTAAAGCAAAACTATAAATAAATTCCTTCCTGATAATTTCTATTACAAAATCAAAGAAATAGTGTCAGTAAGAAGAAACTTCACATCTTTGTGTTTCTACTTCACTTGGTTCTCTGCTGAATTTGAAGTGATTTGCAAGAAAATATAAAACTATAATAAGAGAACATACATTTAAAAGTGAAAAAGAATGAAAACAAAAGTGGAGACAAAAGATAGAGCCAGGAGCAGGACTTCTAAAATGCTCAAAATAAAGACCTCTGCTGTTGGTGTGTCCAATTCAGCTGTAAACTATCTAGCAGACATATAAGTTAATGTCGTCACCCTGAAACACCAGTTTGCTAATGAGCATTTCTGGGGAGGGTGGAAAGGTCAGGAAGAGGGGTGAAAAAGCAGGGTGTATGGCCAACTCACTTTTCATTTGGCTTCTTGTAGGAGTAGATTTTAACATATCTGGAATAGAGAACATTCTGGACTCTGTGTCCTAAATGCAATTCTCCTTAACTACTGTACTTCTGAGTCAAATACTCTTCAATGCTGGAAGTCATGTATTAAAAATCTGGGCTGGCTTGACTTGTCAAGAACAGAGACTTAAAGATGTCTAATGCTTCTCTGCGTCTCTCTCTTTCATAGTCTGACAGCTCAAAAGATTTATCTGTCCTTTCTGTCTGCATCTCTTCACTCTCCCCTCTCTCTTAAAACCATCCTAATCTGGCTTCTACCCCCCACTACATCACTGGATCCAATCTTACTAGGGCCCCTAAAGCACTTTTCAGTTCATATTTTATTTGTATTCCAGTAACATTTGGAAGCTGTCTGCTCTCTCTTTCTAAAAATTCTCTGTGCTCTTGATTTTTCTGACATCACAACTGTCAAAGTGATCTCCTTTTCTCTTGTCATTCCCCTGTGTCCTCTGCCTCTCCCCCATAGAACCCTGCATGGTTGATGTTCCTTGGGATTCCATTCCATAGAAGAACTCCAGATTCAAGAAAAATAGACCAGCAAAATCATAGACCAAAATTATAAGCCAGCAAAAAAAAACCTCTAATACTGTCCTTCCAAATCCCATAGCATCGGATTTTGTGCAGTTCTTGTTAACTGAATAATAGCAGTGGTACATGTGGTACAATGTACTGGCTTGGTCAGTTTCTGTTCCAAACTCTTTCTGCTGTCTTTTCTTCAGATCTGGAGGAGTTGAGAGCTAGGTTTTCCCAACTGTGTCTAGTCAGGGTTTTGCATGTGATGAAAGCTTCATTAGTCAGAGATACTTACGTAAAATTTGAACTTGGATCTGAGTTAGATGCAGAGAGAGAGAAAGACAGAGACAGAGAGAGACAGAAATACTGAGGGACTGATTTTGCTGGTTTGCAGTTCCAGCATACATTTCATGACTCTGGAGCCAACAGTTCTGGTGGTGGCTTCCTGATGCCTGCACTGCAGTAGAGCACTGTGTCCGTAAGTGCTGTCCAGTGGTTTTGGTGGTAGCCCCGATTCCCAGAAGTTCCCCTAATAAATTTATCAAGAAAATGTATCTTAAGTTTGGAATTGGGTCACAGAGATTGGAGATGTTTTTCAGACAAGTTCTGGGTATTATATAGTTGAACCTTGAAGAAATTTTCTGATTGTCTAGGGATTTGTGTCTTTGATCAATTTCCTTTACAGATCTAAAATTATAGAAATCTAATTGGAGCAAACTATAGAAATGCAAGTAATTCTTGCCATTAGCAAACATTTTTTTTTTCTGGTAGATTCACAATGGATTTTTGCTCTGAAGAAAAGATAAACCTAAACATTATTCTTTTTATTGCAGTAAAGCAATAATGTCTGATATGGGAGCTGCCAGCCACATGTAGTCATTGAGCACTTGTAATGTGGCAGAAGTTTAAATTGATGTATAAGTGTAAAATGTACATCAGATTTCAGATTTCAAAGATTCAATGTAAAAATGTATATAAAATATCTCATTAATTTTATTGTTTATGTTGATTATATCTTTAAACAGTAATATTTTGTTTATCCTGGATTACATATATATTTTTAAGAGAATAAAACCAAATGAAATAAAACAGAATAGAGTCAATCAAAACAAAACAATGAACATGGTACTTTAAAATAAAATACAAAGAAATCAATAATGGCTATCATAATGCCTCTTCTATCTTCAAAAGAATTACCATACCATTAGGCATAATAAAATCAAACAAAATAGTACAAAATAAAACCAATAAAAACAAAACAATGGAAGCAGTACAGGACTTCAAAACAAAATAATAGTAAAACCACAATGGATACCATAATGCATCTTGTTATCTTCAAAGTAGTTACCTATACCATCAGACATGAGGAGGCTGGGGATTAGCTCAGTGGCATAAGTGCCTGCGTGGCAAGTGCAAGGTCGTGAGTTTGATCCCCAGTACCAAAAAAAAAAAAAAAAATGCCACACATCAGACCTGATACAGTCAAACAAAATAAAATAAAATAAAATAAAATCAGTCAAAACAAAACAATGAAAGCAATACAGGGTTTCAAAACAAAATAATAGGAAATCAATAATGGCTACCATAATATATTTTGTTATCTTTGAAATAGCTGTCCATGCCACCAAGTATAATAAAATTGGACAAGCCAAAACAGAATAAAATCAAACTAAACAGAACAATGAAAGCAATATGGGTTTCAACTCATGATAATAGATTAACAGTGGCCACTGCCTTCCCTTTCAATTTCACAGTATGTATTGTGCGTTTTGGATCCCTTTAGTTTTTATACGAGGGAGACAACACAATATTCACCTATGTGACTCTGAACCATTTCATCCATGAGCATGAGCTCAAGTTGTATCCATTAGCCTACAAAAGCCTCAAGATTATCTTTATAGCTGAGTAGCTTCCCATTGTATAAAAGTGCCATGACTTTCTTAACCAGTCTGCAGCTGACGGGCAAGCTACCCCACTTCTTTCTGGTTCCCTGTCACATAGAGCCTTGTTCTCTCTCCTTTGACTTTCAGTTTATGAACCCCCTACTGGGTTGAATGTGTTTCTTGTATAAAGCATATTAATGGACCCTGTCTCCTGATCCACTTTGCCTGTGTTTCTTTTTATTGGTGAATTGAGGCCAGCTGTATTAGTGATTATGGCCAACACGCACTGGCTCTTCTCTGCCTTGCTGTTTTCTTGCCATTGGCTGCCTACTTTTTCCCTCCATTCTATTGTCTGCCCTGCTGGGTGATCCCCCTCTGCCACTGTTCCTGGAACCATGTTCTTTTTTTTTTAATCTCTCTCCAGAATGTCCTTCAGTATTCTTTGTAGGGTTGGTTTGGTGGTCATGAATTCCTTCAGTTGTTCTTTGCCATGGAAGTATCTTGTTTCTCTATTAATTCTGAAAGATAGTTTTGCAGGGTACATCAATCTGGGTTGGAAGTTGTTTCCTTTCAGGGCTTGAAATACTTCACTCCAAGCTCTTCTTGATTTGATGGTTTGTATTGAGAAATCTGTTGTGATTCTGATGGGTTTTCCTTTATGGGTGATCTGTTTCTTTTCTCTAACAGGTTTTAATATTCTGATTTTGTGTTGAATTTCTGGGATCTTGATTATTTTATGTCTGGGTGTAGATTTATTTTGATTATGGCTAGCTGGAGTTCTATGTGCCTTACTTATCTGAATGTCATTTCCTTTTCCTATGCTTGGGAAGATATTTCTGTAAATAGACTTTTAATGCCATTTGTTTTGACCCCTGCTTTTCACTCACACCTATTATTCTTAAGTTATATTTCTTTGGTTGTCTTGCAGCCATTGAATTGTTACTTCCTGGTTCCCTATTATTTTTAAGAGATCTTTCCTTTCGTGGTCATAAGCTGCAACCCTGTCTTCAAGGTCTGAAAGTCTATCTTTAGTTTCTTTCAAGCAGTTTTGCCAGCTTTCAGTGGAGATTTTAATTTCCTGGATATCTCTTTGACTCTGTTTTATGTATTCTAAATCTTTTTTATAATGTTCATTCCAGGTTTCCCTCATTTTCCAATGCTCCTCTATTCTTCCATCTATATCTTCTTTAGAGGTGCTTAGCAATTCTTTTATTATGTTTTTCATTTCTTCTTTTACCTGAGACAGTACTTTTATTATATTTCATTTATGGCCTCATGAATTTGTTTCTTTACTTCAGTTGCCATCTCTTCAGAAACTTCAGGGGTATGACTCCCGAACCTCTTCCATCTTTACATCTCCTGGCATAGCTCTGCTTGGGCTGGAGGCCAGAGTCTGCCTTTTACTTCTTTGTCTTGGCATATTCCTGGGTTCTTCCAGATGAGTGGGTAGTGGGGTTCCAGGCATTTCCTGTGTTGGCTACAGTTTCTCTGAAGTGAGACTGTTTGGTTCTTCTAGCCAGTGCTGGCTACAGGTATCTGATGGTGGCCATTGGGTGCACTGGTGCAGGGCTGTCTGCTGTTTTTCCCAGCTTAGGTTGGCTCACCAAAAGCTGGCTGTGTGCACATGGGAGTGGGGCCGGCTACTGCCTCCTATCTTGTTACCGGAGGGGATCTTTGATGATAGCTGTGGGCGTGTGTGCAGGGTGCAGGGCCAGTTGCTGCCTCCAGACTGAGCTGGTTACCGTCAGGGAGCCCCACCATGGCCACTGGAGTGTGCACGGGAGCGGGGATGGCCACTGCCTCCAGGCCAAGCTGGTTACCAGTGGGGCACCTCGGCAATGCACGCCAGGGCAGGGCTCCATCTGAACAATTTCCCCAGGTTTGATCCCAGCTACAAGCTGCTGGAGGGACCTGGCAATAGTTCTGGTTCCAGGCTTATCTGGGCCATCTCCAAAATGGCTCCTGGCCAATTGCTGCCTCCCTCCAGAGGACTGAGCGCTCTGCACTCACCTCTAGCCAGTGAGCCCTCTGTGTTTTGCTCCCCTCCACTGTGTGTGTCTCTTTGCAGAGGCCTCTGGGCTCACCAGCCACCACTGTCACCGTGACCATGCGTCCCCAGACTCCAGCAGCCCCTCTCGCAGTTTGTCCAGCTCTGGGCAAAGGTGCCACCAGCTACTGCCTTCTTCTTCATTTCAGGTTTTCTCTTTTACTCTCTCTGTGGGCTTCAGTTATCACTTAGATTCTTCCTGGGTACAGGGGACCCACTTTCTTCCTTCTTGTCTTCCCGATGATGCTATATTCCAGCATCTGGACCGCTTCTCTCAGAGAGGCTGTTTACTCTGCTGGTTACTGTTCTGCCATCTTCCTGGAACCACAGTTACAACTACATATATTTTTATAATTAATTTTACCTTTTTTTTTTTACATTTTGAATATATAGCTCCAAGAAAATCTTAAATTATAAATGAAACGTGCATTATAGTCCTCTTGGGTAGTGCTGCCCACAGAATTTTAACCAGTTTTATATCTATTAGCAAGTTGATTTCAACATTCCTAATGAGACATAAGTACTGTATGTGTGCACAAAATTACATGTACATATATGTGTGTGTATTCACAGTTTTCTTTAAAAACAGACTTAACTTCTTTCAGGTTCTCTCACTAATTTATTAAACAAAATCTCTGATACATGTCATTTTATATTTGAATGAATATCACAATGTTAACATTTTGTACATTAGCAGTCAGTCCTGCATCATTGCTCCAATAGGCACAATTTAAATCTGCTCTTTTAGTCCTTCTAGTAAAGTTGTAAAAATCCAATTCCCTCTATTCCATTTCAAAATAATTATGTCATGGCTAATAAAATGGCTAAAAATTAGTGTTTAATCCTTTCTAGATACTTTACAAGATTATATATTTATTCCTCATAACTCGAAGAAATAGGCAGGTATGTTCCATTTTATAGATGAGACCCTAGGAGTGTAAGAAACTTAAGATGTCCAAGCAGGAGCTGATAGTTGATTCACATAATGATCTAAAATCCACTTCTACTTGCCACTGTGCTAGCACCTATTTTCTTTCCAGTAAATAAAAAGAAATGAGAGCATACCTGTCACCATGCTGTCTAGAAGTTGTGATGTGGCAATGGCCACAGAAGTTAGTCATGGCCTCCTTTATTCTGGTTTCTCTGGACCTAGGACCTTTGATTCATGGCTGTTTCTCAGAACTGGGCAGAGCTTATGTCTGGGTAGGTCTTCCAGACTCTCACCCATTTCCCATTGCAGCTGAGAAGTACCTCTACCCAAACCAGGAGGTCTTGCTAGTGGAATTGCACTAGAAGTGTGTTACTCTAAGGGTCATGGAGTTTCCTCAGCTGGCTTTCATCTTTGACAAATGCAAAGAACAGTTACAGTGCAATAACACTTACTAACAGCCTGCTGTGTGACAGACATTGCTTTACGTGATTTACAATCTCTCTTAAACTTTTTCAATAGCTCAGTAAGGAGAGTAGTAGTGCCCATATTTTAAAAATGAGGAATCTGGTCTCAGATTAATTATGAATATCCTAGAGTTCTCTGGATAATCACTAAGCTCTTCACTAGTCATGGGCTACATGACTGACAATTATTATATTATATAATATATATGGTTCCATTAGTAGTACTACCTTAAAAGTTTGAAATAGACAGGCAATTAAATATTTTCCAACATGGACCACATTAGCTTTTAATTCATTAGCTGTCTTTTCCAACTGTCCACTTTCTTGCCATGCTGTATGTTTTATATTGGTGATGCTGAGGTCCCAAAAGGATTATGCTGCTCCACTTTCATCCTAGGAAATAGAACTGCTATGAATTATTGATAGTGTTGGCTTTCCAGTGCTTTAATTTCACCTCTTTGTTTCAGATAAGGATATTAGTTAAATGGAATTTTTTATGTCACCCCAGAAGCTTACTACATTTTGCAAGAAATACTGTCTTAAATAATAGAAAAAATAGTCCTATGTTGATTTCTACTTCTACAAGTAATGGATTCTCCACACATTCCACTCCCCCACATCTTTGCTCAGTGGTAGGTTAATAGGGCAGATTTCAAACTGAGTTCCCCTGAGTCCTTGGAGCTTCTCACAGGTACTCGAATTGTGGCTGGAGGAGAGAGAGGGCTATGATGGAGGAGGGTTTCTGTACACACACACACACACACACACACACACACACACAACCATTTCTTTGGTTTAGAAAAGAATTCCACTTGCTGTCCTAGAAGCATTAAACTTTCATGCAAGATGGTGTTGGAGGAAAAGATTCTTTTTAAGAAGCTTGAATCTCCTGAACTTATACAATAAATACAATTAGGTGTGTCTGTACATTTTGAGATACAAAGAAAGAGATAGCTAAGGTCTTTTACACAGTATGTCTAAACATCTACCGTGGTGCACTGGAATTGTCAGAAGGTGATGGTGGTCTGACATGTGACTGGGCTTGTGGGGTGGACTTGGTCTTCCTGTGGTGTTGTAAGAATCAATCTGAACACTGAGTGAATCCAGGTACCATGCTCATTTATATCTTGAGTAAGCACACAATCACAAGAAATGCAATAAAATTTGAG
The DNA here is from genome assembly GCA_004027455.1 of Hydrochoerus hydrochaeris. NCBI lineage: Eukaryota > Metazoa > Chordata > Mammalia > Rodentia > Hydrochaeridae > Hydrochoerus > Hydrochoerus hydrochaeris. The sequence continues at coordinate 224,396 of PVLA01000829.1, read as the reverse complement.
GGGAGGGGGCTTAAGAATGAACCGATTGCAAGAGCTGATTTGGTTCACATTCAGGTAATCCATCAGATGCCTAGGCCCCCACCTTCTTTCCAGAAGAGAAAGACTCATTACTTGTGTAATTTTACAAAGGACTAAATAGGTAAAATACTTTACTGTTTTCTACAATGAAAGCAACAATTTTTTTTTAATTTACAAAGAGTATTTAAAAATGTCAGGGTTTGTTTCATGTGGGATAGAATCAGTGTTAAATGGTCATGCTTAGGGTTCCTTTCTGCGTGTGGACAGTGCAGGGTCCTGAACAGATCTCTTCTCCCGCACATGGAAGCTGAAGGTCTGAAGAAGGTACTCAGATGCCAAGTCTTACTCATTAAATAATATTCATTAAACACTGTAGAGTACCCACTTTCTCCAGGCATTGTGCTAGATGTCAGGGATTTATTAATGAGTAAGATTCTGACCTTGCCTTCTTAGGACTTGAATTCTAATGTAGAAGAGGCACATCATGAATGCATAAGCAATTACATAAGTACAGCAGTTTACAGAATGTGATAATTGCCATGGTGTGCACAACAGAATGTATATCACCTAGAAGTAGTCAAAGAAGGACCCGTGGGAGAGCAGCAATTTAAGTGCATTTTAGAAGGCCACAGCTGGCCTCACTGCTGGCTGCCAAGGCCATAGATGTGTGGTGTTTACTGTGTTTGATGGCTGAATATGTACCATCTGCCCCATAGCATACGAATAAGAATGTCATGGAAACTCTGAAGGGACCAATAGTTGGTGACTGCCTAGATAGGAACAAAAAAATATAGCACAGTTAATTTATTAAACAAATAGATTTTCTTTGGTCATTTAACATTGTTCAGCACTGTTCTATTTATTTATTTTATAATATAAAAACTGCCTGAAGGATGCTTAAAAGCAATGTATGTGGGATCATTGTCCCTTGCCATTCCATAAAATAATTCTTTCTATGGCTGTCTATAATCCTCATCAATGATGTAAGAAATATATGTATCGTGAAATACCTTCTTATATTGTTACCTGGTAATTATTAAAGGCAATATGATTTTAGTAAAGGAGCCAAATAGACCTTATGACAATTACTTTCATTTTTAAAGCCTCTATGTAAAACATTTAAAACATATTACAGTGAATGGAGTGTACTTGATACATGGCCATCACATAACATGACTTTTGTAATAGGTTTTTTTCAATTTATATTCTTATTATTCTTTTGGTTATACTAGTTGAATCTTTTAGCAAATAATGTTTATCAGTGAATCAAGTTTCATAAATAGAAATACCTGAAAGATATATGCATGTGAATCAATTCAGATTAACAGCAGAAGTGTTAGACTTCAGGCCCTTTCAAGCACATATAATTCATCCCTCCATCCACCCATCATTCAATATTTACTGAGTGTACTGCACTGCTAAGTAAAATATGCAAGAGGCAGAGCAGTGCATTGTGATTGTGCTGACCCACTGGCTGGATGAACTCTGCTTTTGGTTCATTTTATTGCTGTACAATCACTGTAGCAAAAAAGACAGGTAAGTGGGAAAGTGTGGTGGAAGAGCCTGAAGCAAAGAGCAGTTTGAAGTTATTCAGTCAATATGATAAAATTAACAGTTAATTCAGAAAAAAATACACAGGATGGTTCCTAGATACACCTTAAGAGACCCCCCATAAAACTGTTATATTGCCAATAAAGTTCAGTAAGGCATTTGATTACAATATTAAGAGGCCACTAGACTGCCTATATTCTAGTTTTAAAACATAGTAACTGAAAATGTCTTGTTCAACATATGGAGAAAGATGAAACATAACAAAACATGAATTTATCAGGAAATACTTAGGATCTGAATTAAGTGAACTTTAAACTTGAACAAAAATAGAGAAAATTTTTGCTCTTGTTGACAAGATATTTTTAGACCGTCAGTTCTCTTTGAATTAGTTTTAGATCTAGAAGGGGTTGTGAAAGGGTTAGATGAAGTTATGTGAAGATACAGTGGCTGATACGAGGAGAAGGACTGGATTCTCAAACTACAATAATTCAGTAGTTTGCTACTGGCTTAGAGATCAACCAAAGACATCAATAAAGTCAAACAGAATATCTACAAACAGATCCAAGAATATAAACAGACTCAGTGTGCGAGTTGCTTTTGAGATCTATAGGGTGATAAATCATTGAGTAAAAGGTGCTGAGGAAAATGTCTAAACATTCAGAATTAAGCCATGTTTTCCATATAACACAACACATAATTCCAGGTAGACCGATGGTGAACTACCTTTGAACATATGTGTTTATTTCAGCCCTTCCTAAACTCTGTTTATGAGGAAAAATACTTTTTTAAAGATTTAAGTACTCACATGGACAAAGAATGGGAGGAAACATTACAGCAAAGAAACTCTGGAAACAGAAGGCAAATGAGAGGGAGTGGTACAGACCTGAGTTGAAAGTCTGCCCTGGGAAAGCAAAAGAACTAACACAGTTGAAATCTTCCACACCCTAGGCCCCCAGAAATGGGCATGAAGGTGGGTCTAAAAAACAGGAGGACTGAGTCCAGATCTGTTCTGTAAGCAGCTATCCCCTGCACCACACTAGGGAGCAGATAGAGAAACCAGGCAGAAGTCAGAATTTCTTTTCTGGAGAGGGACACAGCTGAGAAGGATACAGTATTGAAAATACAGATTTGAGGCTGGCGATTTAGCTCAGTGGCAAGCTTGAGGTCATGAGTTCAATCCCTGGTACCACAAAAAAAAAAAAAAACAGATTTGGTGAAAATAAATTTCTCATGTGAGGGCTTATGTTAGTCAGTCAGTTTTCTGTCACTGTCATGAAACACCCAAGATAATCAAATGGTCTTTTTTTTACTTAATTCCCAATTTTTGAATTTTTTTGTAGTTGAAGTATTTTGAAAAATTTATTAGTACATATTTGCAACACATAATGCTCACATTCATCATAGAGAATTTGTACCTGTACATAGTATGTCTTAATTCTTCTTTTTATAAAACTTGTTTTGGTTTTTTGAGACAAGGTCTCATTGTATAGTTCAGGCTGGTCTTGAACTCACAATGGAGCCAAAGCTGGCCTTGAATTTGTGGAACGATTCCCCTGCCTTGGGCTTCAAGTGCTAGGGTTACAGGCATGTGCCACCATGCCTGCCATTAATTCTTTTTTTCTCATTTCTCTTTCCTCTCTTCAACCCTTCTCCCCTCCCCTATTACAGAAGCTTCATTTCCATTTTTTTCCTTCCATTCTGTTTTTTAAATCCTTTTCCCCTTTCTTCCCTTCACCCCTCCCTTGTTCTCCTTCCCATCTGAAGATGTTCTTCCTGTTACCCAGTATCTATCCTCCATTTTGCTTCTTATTTACCCTTTGGGTTTCTCATGCAAGAGAAACAATGCAATGTTTACACCTGTGTGTCTGATTTACTTCACTCAAAATTATGGCCTCAAGGTGCAACCATTTACCTAAAAATGACTCAAGTTTCCAAGATAATCAAATTATAAAGAGAAAAGATTTATTTTGGTTCAAAGTTTGGGGAGTTTTAGCCCATGATAGATTGGTCTCATTATTTTGGGCCTGCGGTGAGGCAGAAATACATCACAGTAGGAATATATGCCAAAGCAAAACCATTCACCTCATTTTGAAAAACCAAAGGAAAGGAAGGAATAGAGTAGAGTTCCACAATTCCTTCAGGGTCACACGCTGAGTTACCCAAAGAACTTCCACTAGGCCCCACTTTTGAAGACTCCACTACTTCCCAGGTTGCCAGACCCACCCTGGGACCCAAGCCAGGGTACAGACACAATGTGTTCCTTCGAGAGACACTTAAGATCCAGACTAGAGCAGACCTAACCTCTTCCCAGATCCCCATTGCCAGATTTATACCCTTTAGGCAAGAAATTGGATATCTCCTCCTAGAGAATAAGACAGGTCCAAGAGAAAAGATATTGAAACACCAACCTAGAGGCTTCCCAGTGAAATAGGGCGTTCAGCTCTCCCTAGTAAACCTAGCACTACAGGTCAGGAGCAAACCACGAGAAAAGCCCAGTGCAGACTGGGAGCTGGAAAGTCGCACAGTCCATCACTCACTGCAGGGTACATTTGACTAAACTGCTAAATCTCACTGCTCCTACTGAGAAACCTTTGGCCCCACCATGGATCACTGGCTTCACGGGTTTTGACCAGCTCTGCAGAACACGAGTCTGACTTTGAGGGTTCTTCCTGCTTTTTAGCAGTTTTTTTCAGGTCAGTTAAATATTTGTTAACGTCTTCAGCAATTCTTACATCTTTTTTACTTATTTAACCCATCAACTCTACTTCTACCTCCCTTATTTTCAGTAAATTACCTTACTTCCTATAGTCTGAAAAAATGGAGGCTCTCATGTGAACGTCTCTTCCCATTCACGCCACTCTTCAGTTTTTTAATACATTGTCCTCTCTCCTGGACAAAGATGTATTCTCTTTATTTTTTAAAACTTGACGTGTGTGCCCATCTCTTGATCCTGTTTCATCCAGCTTGTTACAAACGTATCCAAGCAGTGATTCATTTTTCACTCTCAGTTCATGCCCTTTGCCCACATATGAAGTGCTTGTAGTAGACACCATGGTGTGCCACTCAGAGTCCCCTTCAGGACCGAAGTGGTGATTCTCCCAGATGTCAGAAACGCAGATGGAAGGTGATTCTCAGCAGAAAAATTCTCAGGAATTGCCTCAAAAGAAGAAACTCACCTTACTAAAGGTGTCACCCTTGTCTCTGCAGCACCCTTCATGACTGGTTGATGTGGGGATATGCACACCCAGCCCTCTCACCTTCGTAAGGGGCAGCTCTGAAGGGCCTCTCCAGCTCTGGGACTCCTCACATGTTGACAGAGGGCTTCGCTGAGACCCAGTCAGTGTCTCTTGGCCCAACCCGTCTCCTCTCCTTACAGCCCACTAGGTGCAATTGTTACACCCTAAAGGACTCCCTAGTTAACTCACTGCATGCTAATCTCCTTCTCTGATCTGTATTCTAGTGTTTTCTTCCAATAATAGTATGTGTAGCGTGGACATTTAATAATTTGTTAGGTAGTACCAAGCTGCTCATTTAAAACAGTTGTACATTTACATTCTCATCAGTGATGTAGAAAAGTGCCTCTTTTCCCACATTCTAACTGGTACTGTAAGAAATTATACTGTTACATCCTCACAGTTTCATACATTGCTTTAAATTCCTGCATTTGTATTTTCTTTGATAATGAGTAAGTGTTTTCAGATACTTATTGGCTGTTTATGTTTCATTCCTTTTCATCTGCTATGTTCTTTGTCTTATTTTCTATGGTAGGGATTCTTATATAAGGATTCCAGGTTATTGGTTGTTTTGGCTTTACTTAAGACTTTATTTTGGCCATTCAAAAGTTCTACAATTTAAAATTAGTTAACATTATCAATATTTTTGTGTGTCTCTTGTTTCTATCATGCTTGAATTGGCTTCCCCCATGCTAATATTTGCAAACTTCTCTATTTTCTTTAGAGCTCAGCTCAGATGCCCTCGCTGTCTCAGTGACAGACTTGCTCCCGGGGGCTCCGTTTAGCTCCCAGAATCCTACACTCTCCCGTTTTTCTTAGGTCTTACTGAACGCTTCCTTCCCCTTGTACTGGTTCTCCGACAGCCCCCTGAGCTCTTCACAGTCTCACACCCCAAGGTGAAGTCACCAGGCCTCTTCTTTTCTCCATCTACATCATGTCTTGATGACCCCAGGCAATCTTAGGGTTCAATATTGTGCTGAAAAATTCCAAATTGTTATTTCCCCCAGTCAGACTCGATCCAGCTATCTACTCAACACCTCACTTAGATGCCAAGGGACATCTCAGATCTGACATTCCCAAACTTAACTTCTGATCTTCCCTCAGGATCCTCTCCTCTCACAGCCTCTTCATTTCTGTAAATAATAGCCACATACAGTTAGTTACTCAGAACCAAAAAAGCCTGGTGTCATCCTTCACACCTCTCCTTTTCTCACACCCACTTTCCACAGGTCAGCAAATCCACTTACTGTATCTTCAACATGTACTGTTATGAATCTGCCCGCTGCCGTCACTGCCTCCTCCCTGAGCAAGTTGCTTCCCTCTATTAGTCTCTCTTTTCTCATAATTCACCTGGAGCAATAATAGACTCTGGTTTACAGCATTCATGAGTGGAGTAAAGGAAACATTTATAGGCAAAGAATTTAGCATAGTGCCTAGAAAACAAGTGAGTGCTCACTAAATGTCAGCTTTCATTAGCATTTCTGGCCTTTGTTTTCTAGAAAGTTTCAAGGTTTGACTATTAGAAGTCAAATGATCAGATCTTTTTCACAAAAACTGAATTTTACTCTTTAACCATGAAATTTCCATAAGATTTCAACTAAATGACTCTAAAAAATGAAATGTGTGTGGCTGGGGATTTAGCTCAGTGGCATAAGTACCTGGCTGGCAACTGTGAGGTCAAGAGTTTGATACCCAGTACCACCAAAAAAGAAACAAAAAAAGAAAAAAGAATAAAATGTGTGTGTTTATGGTTTAGCTTCTGAATGAAAAGACAAGTCAAATTACCCCAACCCTGTAAAACAGTTCTAAATAAGCACTTGAGAAAAGAAATGAAAAAATACAATGGCAATTTGAATCATTAGAATTCTCTAGTCCAATTAAGAGAAATTTTCAGCTAATAAGAAAACTTTGGCCACTAAATTTATATAAGATTGTAATGCATACCAGCGTATAGTACTAGCTTCCCAACTTCAATGACTGGAAGCAGGAGAAAACTCAGCAGATGTTTCTACATCAGCCACTGGGTTAACATCCCTCACTGACATGAAGTAGCCTTGTGTTACTGACCTTTAGTACCAGGAAAGCCTATCATCTCAACCCATTGTTAATGTGTACAAAGACTCTGTAAAGTGCTGAGCACGATCTTAGATGTCTGCAGTGTATGGCAGGTCATGTAAGAGGTCTGAATTATATAGGAAACATCTCAGTAGGTACCCATAAATTAAACACATGGATACTTCCAAAAATTAGAATAAAGCATTCCCCTATGAAGAAAAATATTTTCAGGACATTTAACTTTTTTTTCAATGTAGTCATTTTGTCATCATATATGGTGAGAATAAAATTTGAATAGAAAGGAAAAAAATGTTCATCTAATTTTATTTTAATGTTTTTGGGAAGTCATGTTTATTATTTAGTAATTTTCTCTGTGTCTCTACCTCTGTCAAGACATATATATATATATATATCTAAAACCATCTACCATGTAGGTGCTAGTAATAAAAAAATGGTGAACTGTTTTTATTACTTCTTTGTAAAAATACTTTGATCCTTTTAAGATCCAGGTAATCATGGACTTGGAGTATTTTATGTGAGGTGAAATAAGCCTTATATGAAATCATCAGGAATGGACTGTGTTTAATTTGTTACTATCCTTTCTCTGTCCATATTTGATCATATATTATACTTTGTGGTATTTTTAGAATGATATATACAAATGCAAAACTTTTATATATCTCATTATACAAAAGTTATTTATTAAATGTGAACTCTCAGTGGAATCATTTTAGATGATCCACATATATTCTGCATACTAATTTCTGCTTGTTTATTTATTTATTTTTATTTTTATTTTTGCAGGAAATCCTGGCTGAGCAAGATTGGAAGTCCTAGTTCTCGCATTGATCGCACAAACTTTTCTAATGAAAAATCCATCTCTAAACTTGACTATTCTAATTTCAGTATTCGATACTAATAGAAAAGAAATAAAATTGTAATGCTTCCATTGTACAATAGACACCATATATCCTGAAGTCTATGTTCTAGAATAGTAGTATCAGAATAGGATTTTAAAAAAAGGGAACTTTCTGTTCTGAAAGCTAAATTGTTACTGAAAATGTTTGTCACTGAAATAATTTTAATAGACCTTTTTGGTAAGCAAAAAACATATTCTAAGATTAAAAATGTCATTACAAATATTTAACTGGAATATTCAATTAATGCTTGTCTCATGGTAATTTTCATTTCAGTGGATATTATAGCATATATGTCATTTGGTTAGACATGAAACAAAGTGAAACATCCAAGTTATTTTTAAGTACTTTTGTCTAGAGTGAATTCTTATGTTGTCTGAATAATAATTTGTTATTAAAATTAAGTCAATGATTGAAGTCTTTAAGAGAACCAATAATTAAAATAAATATATGTGTATGGTGAATGTAGCCATAAAATAATATCAACAGTGAACTTAAAAATTGTTTGAATATAAACATGATTCAGTACTTAAATTGTTGTTGTTATTTAATATCTCCTTTGAACTGTGTGGTTCTGTATGGAGTGTGGTCAGCTTGGTGATGGCAGCTATACGAGTTCACAGTTTTAGTATAGCAAATGGCACGATTTCTACCAACTGCCCTCATGGGAGGTAGAAAGGCTGTGCCCTTTCCCAAGACACAGAGATAGCACTTTTCTCCCACCAGCACCTCTAGGGGCCACTGCCCTGAGAGGAGAACAGCTGTGCCACCTACTAAAATGGGATTCCAGGCTGGGCAAGATTCTTTTCCCCCAAAATGCTACAAGCATGTTACCAGTGCCTAGGTGGTTTTAAGTAAAATGTAACTGGTATGTGCTAGACACAAGAGAAGTCTTTCCTTGATGTTTTCTCTCCATGAGACACTGTGATCCTTCCGAGAGAGGGTACAACGCACAAGCGAGAACCAAGATTGAACTTATCAACACCCGCTGGAGCTTGAAGGCTTAGTCTGATTTGGACAAAATTTAATTTTTTTACACTCAATTTTGGAAATAAAATCTATATTCTTGTACATATATAAAAGCTAAGTGGATTTTTAAAAATACGGTCTCAGAAATGACTGACATATCTCTTTTTAAAAAAGATATCCTTTGGTAGTTTCTTTCTTAGCTCTCTTTATAAGAAAGTCCTGCTTTGCTGGAACACTCTATCTGCACAAAATGAATCGATATTACTTAGTGACTAAAACACACTGAAATTCTATTAGGTGGAAATGCTGCAGATAACGATTGAAAAATATGTGTTCATGAATAGGTAGAAAGCAAGAGAAATAAGGATAGAGCAACATAAAAATGTATCTCAGAGACCCGATGATACACATTATAGTAAACTTTGTATGTCCAATTTCATATTGAGATGTTATTAAATGTCAGTATTTCATAATAGAGAATTTTAATTTATCATATTTAGGTAACAGGTATTGATAGGCTTATTTCTATCAGGATTACACATTTTTTAAAACTCAGGAAAAAGTTAAGCAAAAGAGTTACCCAATATAGTGACTATTACTGGGGGGAGGATCTCAACACTCCACCTACACACACTCCCCACCCTTATATAAAAGTGCCTCTATTGTATTTTTTTAAAAAGTAACTGGGGGGCTGGAGTTTTAGCTCAGTGGCACAATCACCTGCCTGGAAAGTGTGAGATCATGAGTTTGATCCTCCGGATAAAAAATAAATAAACAAATAATATACAAAAGTAACTGCAGTGTAGTGAGCTGCAGTGGAAGGGCTGTGCCAAGAGGACATGGTCGCCCAGCAGGTGGCAGGAGGGATAAGGGCTGGGGAAAGACAGGAGATTTTACTGTTATGAAGGAATAGACTTCTAGATTTAAGCAGAAGAAATCCAAGTTTCATCTGACACTGGGTTTTCTCCCGTGTCTGGGAAAAGCAGCTGGGACAGATCTTCATGTTTATAAAGGGCTGATGAGCACCAAGGAGGAGCCAGAGATGGTGTGTGAAGTTGAGCAACAAGGCCCATCACTTGACTTGGCTGGGAGTGTTTTACCATTTTTATGACTAATTTTGTTTTTTGAAACTGTGTCTCACTATGTTGCCCTAACTGGTCTCAAATTCCTGGGCACAAGTGATCCTCTTGCCTTGCCCTCCTGGGTAACTAACTGCGACTACAGATATATGCCACTGCACTAGCAATGGCTAAATATTTTCAATTTGGTCTAGTGAAGGAATTTTCAGAAGCATGTATCTTTAAACTCATTATTAGGGACAGTAGGAAAACCGGAATCCACTTTCAAAGAGGCTACAGGCCATAAATATGTTTTATACAGTTACTCTGCCTGGTTGCTGTTAATACAGTGATCGAAAGATTCTATCTTTAGTTAAAAGGAAGATTTTTCATATCTAGATCTAATTTCAGGAGCTATACACAAGCAGTGTGGTATGGGAGGCTGTACTTGAGGAGCCAAAAGACCTGCACTCTGGGCCAGCTCTCATCCACTGATTCCAATGTGCCTTGGTACCCTTGACTGCAAAGTCAAGGGTTTAAACCAGGTCAAGACTTTATCCACGATTCCTACGAGCCAGAGGACTGCAGGGGTTGGGACCAGAAGAGCTACCAAAGGCTGATGAGAAAGATGAGTGTGTTCTGACCTCGGCCCAGAGCCCTGATCCTCACTCCAATGAGAGCAGCTCTACACTCATTTCTTCATACTTTGAGATTGTGCAGAAGACATCTTTTAAGAAGAATTCTGGGGCTGAGAGTATATCTCATTGTCCCCACTTAGCATGAGTGAGGCCCTAGGTTCAATCTCCAGCACCTCAAAAAGAAGAATTCGGCCTCAGAGAAGAAACATAACAAAAATGATAGCAAAGACAGTGGATCTAGGATCTTACATTCTAAATTTCTATAAATACTACTGAAATGTATTTCCTAGTCTCTTGATTGCTTTTGTCAATCGGCATGGCATATACTTAACTTTAAGTGACTTTCATTGAAAATATGCTCAATTTGTGAAAAAATTATTGCAGAAAAATTCCTGCCCCCATAAAGGTTCATAGCTTCTAAAATATTTCCAAAATTGATTTTCTCTTTTGTTTTAATTTTTCTCTTACCAAGTTGAAAAATATGTGAGTAGAAATATTATATATATATATATATATATATATATATATATATATATATGTTTGATTTAAAGGTGTTCTGTAAGATTATCTTGGAAACTTTAACCTAACACTTATAATCATGCATAAGAGGTAAATTTCCCTTTCTTAACTGGTTCACATTTTTTTAACAGGAAAAAAAAGATAAGCAATGAAACTGAGTTTCAAAACAGGTTAGTAGGACAGTTACAATACTTTATACACTGCATATTGTCTTTGCAGTAGTTATTCAGAGTACAGGAAACAGGTGTGATATCTTTTCTAAACAATATTAGCACAAAACATTCTTTTCAAGGAAAAAATAGAAGCTAGCTCTATAATTATTTTAACTATCTTGTATATATATACATATGTGTGTGTGTGTGTGTGTATCCCTTTCTTCCTCTCCCCTTATCACAGTTTGTCTTTTCTTCTGAACAGTTTTTTCCCAATTCACAATATCTACTGTACATTTCAGATCTTATTTACTTTATTTACTTGTTCAGTTTCTCAACTTTTACATGAGTCTTATTAATTTCACTTATAAGTATGGTCTTGAGTTGCATCCATTTACTTATGAAAGTCCTCAGTTTATCCTTCTTTATGACTGAGTTGTATTCTGTTATATTAAAAACTCACATCTTTTTTATCCATTCCTCAGCTGATGGACACCTGGACTGTTTCCAAGAATTAGCTATTACAAATTGTGCTGCTATAAACATGAGTGCACATATATTGCTGCGGTATGATGTTTTTAATTCTTCTGGGAAAATACCCAGAAGGGGAGTAGCTCATTGAATGAGACATTTTTTGAGGAATCTCCACATAGATTTCCACAGTGGTTCTACCAGTCTGTGCTCCCATCAGCAGGGAAGAAGTGTTCCTTTTCCCCACACCCCACCAGTATTTGTTATTGGTTGATTTTTTTTATGATAGCCATTTTTATGATGAGATGGATGAGACGGAACCACAATGTTGTTTTAATTTGCATTTCTTGAATAACCAATGATGTTGAACATTTTTTCATATATTTATTTGTTATTTGTATTTCGTCTCAAAAGTGTATGTTCATCTTAGATGCCCATTTTTGGGTTGAATTTTGGGGGCCTGATTTTTTTCAGTTCTTTATATGTTCTAGATAGAAGTCTTTTGGCTGAGAGACAGTTGACTAAAATTTTTTCCTACTCTGTTGGTTTTCTTTTCACTCTGTTGGTGATTTCTTTCAAGGTGCAAAAACTTTTAATAAAGTGGGATCTCAGTTACTGATTCTTTGAAGTACTTCCCATGCAGTTTGGTTTTTATTCATGAACTCTCTGCCTACCCTTATATCTTCAAGGTTTCCATCTACTTTTTCTTCCAATAGATTTAATGTTTTTGTTTTAATATTTAGATATTTTATCCATTTTGACTTTAGTTTAGTGCATGGTGATAGACATAGGTCTAGTTTTAGTCTTTGGCATGTGGAGAAGTTTCATGGTTTTGATCCAATAAAAATTTTTAATTTTGTAATTTAAAAATCTAGTTATTGTTTGATACCAAAGGTTTTTCTAAAGAAAGTGAGTTACTTTTCTCTTTCTAGAGAGTCAAATGTAACTCTCTCCTCTGCTGGAAATATTGGCATACATTCTTGGTTGGATGCCAAAGATACCATCTTCTACTCCCAGACTTATTTTTCTTTTCTTAGTTTTACTTTCCATTTGGTCCAATGCACTCTGCAAGTACATTACACTATAGTTTCTCTCTCTCTCTCTCTCTCTCTCTCTCTCTCTCTCTCTCTCTCTCTCTCTCTCTCCTACAAATACTGTATTAGAAGATATATAGAGAAAAAACATGCAGGAGATTCATCATATTGGAAATGGAGTTACTATGTCAGAATGATTCTAAAAAGCAAGGATCATTTGGCATTTCCTACCAAACTGAAGGCAGATTCATCTGGATTAAGAATATTCCCAGGGTGAATATGGAGGCTCACACCTGTAATTCCATCAAGAGGACAAGGTAGATGGATAGAAATAACAACTTAGAAAACTTAGCCAGACTCTATCTTAAAATTAAAAAAGGGCTAAGGATACAGCTAGTGCAAAGGCCCATGTTTAAGGTCCATGATAGATGATGATGATGATGATGATGGTGATGATAGATGACACATAGATAGATGATAGATAATAGATAAGGGTATGTCTGTAATACCCATGAAACTGACATGAGGTGAATACACGTTGTGTTCTGCTATTTTTGAGATTCAATATCTATATCTACCAGAAAAAAATGAAACAAGAATCTTTCTATGTCTCAAGAATCATTTTCTAGGAAGCAATAAAAGAATCAACCTTTTTGTTTCCTGATTCCAACTACATTTATTTCTATATACTGGGATAACTTAATGCCCAAGTCACAGCACACAGGAAAGAGGACACCAGTCTTGGCATCGGGGGTAGTCCCTTAAAATTTGGCGGTGGAGGCCAATAAAAACAACCTCGGTGGCAGAGCATAGTAGGAATTGTGTTGAGGGATGCCAGCAACAGTGACAAAACTGTGAACAAAAGCAAGGGAGTGACTCGCACAGAAAAGACAGAATAGTACATCCGAGTTAAAGGAAACAGGTTGTGGTCCAGGACAGGCACACGAAGGCCTCCTAACAAGCTTGTGATGCTATATTTCTTCACAGGAATAGTAGCTTCCAAAGGTTTACATTACAATTAAACTCTATGAAGTAGTTTATATTTCTTTTCATATGTATGATATATTCACACTTTTTTAAAAAAATCGAATACACCTAGAAATCTCAACCAAACAACCAAATATGGGATCAACGAAACAGCCATTTTAAGTCTATTTAAGAGCAATATACTTACTTGCTGGCAAATACCAGTATATAACCAAACTCTCCTCATTAAAAGATGAAAAAACAGGGAGAAACCCCACTTTACAATTTACAAAAAGCACTGTAGCCCAAAGTAAAAAGAACATTATCCTTTACAACAGGGGAAATACCTACCTTTAAAATTACTTATTATAGGAAGAAAATAAAATTTCAGGAAACATATGCTAATGTCCTCAACAGCATACAATATAATTGGACATCCATGAGAAAGAGCAGGGAAAATTAGGAGAGCAAATATATACAAGCAAAAGTAAAATAAAAGGAATATTAGTTAAGATGTAATGATACCTGAAGAGCAGGCAACATGCACACACACACACACACACACATATGCACACACCTTGGATAAACTGCAGGAAAACCAAAAGGGAATAGGAGAATTACAGTCCATTCTAGAATCAGTAACCAGCAAATTGCATTCTTGACAAAGACATAAACAATTAGGATCTTCCATAGCTTTTGCCTTCAATCTACACATTAGAAAATTTCCCAGGTGATTCTGACAACCAGGCAGACATAGGAAATGTTGGTGTACAGAGCAAACCTAAGTTCATTAGGAGATTCAAGGAAAAAAAAAGAAAGCTAGAGAGAAAAAAATTAATTTGGATATGAGACCACATATATATTCCACCAATAAGTTAATGATAGAAATGCATAGGGAAAAGAATAACTGAAACAGAAGGAAAAATTGGTTATGATAGAAAACTTCCTTGAGGTAAATGTACAGCTATAAAGTATATAGTATCAGTTTTACAGTATAAAGGGCTACAGCTAGCAAAGCAGCTATAAAAAAAAAGACCAAAACAAGGTCTATACATAAATCCTCGTCAAAAAATAAATAAATGATGAAGATAAACAACAATGCTTTAGTGTTCAACTTGTGTGGAGCCCAGCTGCTGTCCAGCAACTGCTGTTTCCCTCTCCATTCACTCCCCATCCTCCTGGACTGCTGTTCCCTGCTGTCCAGCAACTGCTGTTTCCCTCTCCATTCACTCCCCATCCTCCTGGACTGCTGTTCCCTGCTGTCCAGCAACTGCTGTTTCCCTCTCCATTCACTCCCCATCCTCCTGGACTGCTGTTCCCTGTGTTCTCACTTCTCATTCGCTCTCCCTGTCTCAGCTATGACTTTGTTTTCTGTTTTTACCAGAAGAGAACTCCCTTGGTGCGTACTGCTGCATCAACCTACCCAGCTACATCTGTGCCGAAGTACTCACTTTACCTTCCTGCTTGTTACTATAGGTACATCGTTTATGATCCCAGTCAATCCCAATGCCTGGATCCTTATGTTCAAGGACTGTGCTCCTGCAGTTCTTCCCCAGCATTAAATTTTGTTTCCTACTGAACGAATCTTTCCCATTAGTCAACAAATATTCTCTCTCTCTCTCTCTCTCTCTCTCTCTCTCTCTCTCTCTCTCTCTCTCTCTCT